>BMAO01009001.1:0-91518 GCA_019973975.1 Trichonephila clavata | reverse complement strand
AACCTACCTCTACTAATAATTTTCCGGATCACTAACATCATTGATAACATGCTCAAATTAAAATACTTTCCCACATCATGGAAAACGGCAGTTGTGATTCCGATTCTGAAAGCGGGAAAAAGTCAAACCGCCCCAGAGTCATACCGCCCAATCTCGCTACTCCCAGTTCTCAGCAAGCTGGCTGAAAGAATTATTTTAGCCAGACTTAATGACTTCTTGGAAACTAAAAACATCCTGATCCCGGAGCAGTACGGGTTCCGTCCTCGTCACTCCACAACTTACCAGCTTCTCAGAGTAGTCGAGTATATCAAAGAGGCAAATGACAGGAATCAGAACACGGCCGCCGTTTTTCTTGATATACAAAAAGCCTTCGACCGAGTCTGGCACACCGGTCTAATCTTTAAACTAATAACTTACAATATTCCACCCCCCTAAATTCTCCTAATTAATTCCTATATCTCTAATAGAACCTTTTCAGTTAAGATTAACAATACTTACTCACAAGAAAAGACAATAAATGCAGGGGTAGCTCAAGGGTCAATTCTTGGCCCTATACTATTTAACCTGTATGTCAATGACATTATTAAAAGCACTAACACTAAATTATGTATATACGCAGATGACACAGCTATACTATCACGACACTATGACTCCAACACCCTTATCACCAACTTAAATGAACACCTAGCTCACCTTGAGACATGGTTCTCTGTTTGGAAAATCGCCCTGAACTCGTCAAAAACTGAAGCAGTTTTCTTTTCCAATAAAAAACTACCTCCGGAAATTATTTTACAAAATCAAAGAATTCCCTGGTCTCAGCACACCAAGTATCTTGGTGTCATTATAGATAAAAACCTCACTTTCCGACAACACGCAACATATGTTAAAAATAAATTTAAAGCAGCGGTACGCGTAAACTACCCCTTAATTTGAAGAAAGTCTAATTTAAGTAGACGAAATAAAATGCTTATCTACACACTGATCCTGAAACCTCTCCTCACCTACGCCTCCCCAGTCTGGGGACACGCAGCAACGTCCAACATTAATCTAATTGAAACTGCTCAAAACGTAATTATTAGACAAATTTTCGATGTGCACTGGTACATCAGAAATAAAGACCTCAGAAATTCATGTAAAATCCCCACTATTAGACAAACTATTAAAAAACTTGCAATAAAGTTCTTCAATAAAGTTGATAACCACGAAAACCCAACTCTCCATGAAATAGATCCCTATATATATATATATAATACCTATTCCTTTATTAGAAGGCCAAGAGACATATCCTGGTCAACCCAGATTTTGATTAAATCCCGTTTACTTTACCATTTAATTTCTTTCTTCTACTTAACTATTCCTTTTTTCGCCGGCCCTTTAATTGCCGGCCCTTTAATTGCCGGCCCTTTAATCGCCGGCCCTATGAACTACGGACGCTTGCTGCCCCCTGATTGGCTAGGCCAAACCCCGCCTACTTCCAGATCTCTAAAATTTTTTCATCTCCCTTGTCTCGGAGCCCTTCTTTAAGAGCTCCTATCAAAATTATTTTTCAACGCATCTGGAATATTTTAAACTCCCTGTAATCCTCTTTTTTAATTCTATCCATCTCAAGTATTTTTATTTAAAATGGGCAACAATAAGTAACGTTTCAGTCTCTCCCAAAACCCCTGAAAGGAGATTAGAGTCCTGCCAAAGGACTAGGTGCTCCATTGAACACGCCAGCTACTAGCCTCGTCTCCGGGTCCAAATCTACTAGCAATTAAGACGCCCGCCTACCGCACACACCAGCAAGTCTTATTAGATTTCATCCAGAATAAACTTGTGATTATTACGATCAAATGTCTAAGTCTCAGGGCCCGTTGTGCTTGAAATCTGAGGAATATATCTGTATAAACTATATATATTAATAATTATATTTCCTGTTAAGCATCTGACAACGCTCATTATTCTTAAAAAAAAATAGGAGTAAGTAATATGGAATTATTTGAAGAAATATTTAAGTGCTTATCATTTTCATACTTGGAGGTTTATTCCTGTCACTGTCAATAAAATATTTTTAATTGTGATTAAAAAAGATTTCTCGATTAAAAAAAAACTAATTAAGTAAACGGGTATTTTTGATTTTTTCCAATATTTCTAATTTTTAAGCGTGCGCTTGACGGTGTTTCTTCGCTACTCTCGTCTGAGGGTTCAACTGCAGTAAAGTCTTGTCATTGTGGTGGTCACATACATTTATCTGAATCTGTTAAAAAAATTTAAGATTTCCTGCATTTTGTACCGTTACCGTATACCGAAGGTGGTTCTGCTCTTTTTTAAAAAAAAACTATTACTCGCTTCCCTGATTTTGTGAGTGGTGATTTTAACGTTAAATTCAGTTTGCTAGAAGCTGAGCCGTTCATAGCTTTTGTGAAATATGAACTCAAGTACGAAATGAACACTAATCGAAATGTTTCGACAACTAACAGTGGTACTGTTATTGACGCCGTTTTTCAACGATCTTTAAATTCTTTGAAATCACAAGTATATGTGTCATACTTTAGTTTTCATAAATCTATTGTCTCCGCTCTTCCCCAAATTGAACAATAATAAATATTTTTGATAAAAAAACTGCATTACTCCTTGTGTTAATGAAATAAAATTTTCATTAAAGATATAATTATTCAATAGAAAATTATTTCCAGTCATACCGATTCATTTCTTTCAGGATTAAAGTCACTATTGCGTATTTACCATGTTACACATCATATGCGACTACTGTAAGACTCGTTTCTTTTTTTTTTCTTTCAGAGACAGATTTTTGTAATAGGTATTTATCAAAAACGCAACATCGCTTCTAGAACAATTTTTTCTTTTTTTTTGCACAATCAAAGTAACAAACACATAAAGTCAAATAATTCAGGATTGCACCTACATTTCTTATGTATTGATAATGATATGTATATATAAGCAAATATGTTATCGTTTTTTAAATTTCTTAATTTTTAAAAAATACGATTGGAAAGGACATTCAATATAAATTTTGGTTTAAGTTATATACGTTTGAAAAAATAAAGAAATGGAAATACAACCGAGTTCTTCCAATTCTTTTCAATTTTCTCCTGATTCTTAAAAGTGAGATGCACAATTTCCTTTTAAGATGAATTCATTTTTCAATTGAGTTTTATTCAGTGACTGAGTTCGACTTTAAGTATTATATAGTGACATTTTTGACTAACATGGCTTTTCATAATTCAATAATTAGGATCATTTTTCAAGATACAGCGTGTAAGATCCAAGAAAATGATAGGTAATAATAATAACAGTTTATTATTCCATTAGGAACAAAAAAAAAAGGTTAGACAAAAACAAAATTTAGAAGTCTAATTAGATATTACCCGTCTGTGGCACAAACCATTTTCAGTGTTTTCATTCTATCGAATCCAACATTAACTGCCTTGTTACTTTGCAATATGTAAAGGAAATGTTTGTAAGACGGCAACGCCATCTATCAGTGCAAATGTTATTTGATTAAATAAAACACTTCGTTACAAGTGTTAACTACATTAAAAAAATCATGATAAAGATGAACATTGCTTTCAAAAATAATTTACATAAAATAATACCAATATGCAAGCAGAATTTCTATTTAAAAAAATAACATTTAATTTTGGCAGTGGTACATGATAAAAATGTTAGTTTAAGGTGGTAAATACATCAGAATATCAAAATATAATTTTTTTTGTCATGAATTACTTTATATACGTATATATAACTAATTTGTTACACATCTCTAATATATTTAAATCAACATTTATTGGTGCTCAAGGATGTAAGTTAAAACACATATTAATGTCGTTAATCTGCATGTTCCTGTTAAGTGCTAGTTTAACTAACAATAGGGTTTGCAATCCCGTGTCATATTTTCAATCCCAGGATTTCGGGATTACATTATCCAAATCCCGGGATTAGGATTGGGCTATATATAAAAATACATACATATTAGCATAGTTAAAATTGCATAATAAAATTTAAAATATAATTAAAAACTGATTTAATATTATTTTAATAAAACAAAAAAATTAATTCATCATAAAAAAATAGTACATAATGATTTTTTTTTAAAAGCATTTCTTCATTTTTTGTGTTTCTGTAAATAACCTTATAAAAATACAGCTCCTCCAGCGTTTCATCGTTGAAACGGCTTCTTATTTTTGTTACACATTGTCCTGCTGAAGAAAATGCACATTCAGATTTTTACTAGTAGGTATTATCGTCATTAAATAGGAGTATGTTCTTTTCAGGTAGTCATCACGTCTCCCTCCATTTTCTAAACAGATACATTTTTTTTTGAATTTTTGATGACAGTGTCTCAAATTTAATAGACTGCATTGGTGCATATACCTCTTTGATAACTTTATTTAATTCGCCTGCTACACTTAATGGTTTTTGTATGTAACTTGATCCAGTTATTGAATCAGAATATGGATCAATTTCAGGTGTTACCTCATTTGAAATTGAAGATCCAAATGCATGAGCTGTTAGTAATGCAATGGGATTTGAGGTGTCTCAAGTCTTTCAAGCAGGTCCACTATTAATTACTGGCATTTAATTGAAGAAGGAGCTGTGACAAAATCTATTCTTGAAATGTTGCTTAAATTATTGTGTAAACATTGCAGTGAGCCATTTAGATCTGTGCGAAATTCTCCCATACCAGAAATGAGAGCTGTGCATATATATATATATATATATATTACCTATAGCACATTTATAATTACATAAAAGAATTTTGCATACATATTTCATAAACAAAAAATAATTTTTTAAAAAATAAAATTCTCCAAAAATGTTATGAATTTTTTTTAAAAATCTAATTTAGACAAAAATTAAATCCTGGGATTTTGGGATTGAATAAAAATCCCGAGATCCGGGGTTTTGGAATTCCGGGATCCCGGGGCTAAAATTCCCCTACCAGATATCTTCCAAAAATTCTAATAAGCTCTGTCCATGTTAGCTGACATCGGGCATCCTGGGGAGGGGAGAAATGTCCTTTTTCTGTCCCCACTCGTGACGGGGAGAAAGTTACAGAAGGAAATAAGAGAAAACACATACCAAATTTCGTGGTTTAACATAATCACCTGCCTCGAAGCCTTCAAGGTTCAACACGTAAGAAAACTGACATTAGACGTATACAGTATAATAAAAGCAAATAAGATGCATTAAATGTAATACCAGATTCACAATACTTTGAAAAAAATTCTAAATATTACTCAGAATATTAAAATAATATATTAAATCCCGGTGCTGCAAACCCTAACTAGCAATCTCGTTCAATCAATCTAATTTAGTATTCACACAAATCTTTGATTTATAAGATATTATTTTTAATACAATTATTCAAACCGTTTTTAAAATAAAATAATATCTTATTCTTTTGAAAACTAAATTTTTTCATCTTTTGCTTTTCTGAAATTATGATTAAATAATATATTTTGAATCAAATATATTTTTCCATTTATTTTTCTCCACATAATTGAAAATTTAGACTATTACAGTCAACAGTTAATAAATTAATTTGACTAAAATCTTATATCAATGTATGTTTTTTAAAGGTTTTCACAAAATAAATTTTTATTAGAACTACTTGAGAAAAATTATTTTCCTTCAGTAAAAAAAAAAAAGTGTAAACTCTAGATTACATAACTTTTTACGATTCAAAATTATTAAAAATAACAAATTCTGGAACAAAACTAAAAGTATAGAAATAAAAATACATTTAAACCGGAAATAAAAATTTTATTTGGTGCTCTGAATCACGTTTTTGCAATCTAAGACGTGTCAAGAATTTTTCCCTCCTCTCTAAACTTTTGCCACCATCATGCACTTCATTCTCGAAAATAAGCAATTATCTAAAAATCTCTTCCAAAACTCTCAGAGATTTAAAAAATGAAAGTACTACTTAGATTGGGAGAAAAATGTGATTTATGCTTAATGATTCTTTAATTAATATTAAAAAAATCATTTCTTAAAAATAATTTTCTCTCTCACACATTTCTTATTATTTTGTCTCTAATTTTAATCATTAAAACTGTTTTTCATCAAATATTCCTTGCATTATTTCAGAAACAATGCAATCAGTGCGTAATCGCATTTTCTAATTTAAGCTGAATTAAAAATGTTCCATTAAAAATTCGATATCGTTCATGATTTTAGTGGAAAGTAATTACACAAATTAAAGAAAAAATATTTTTTAACAAAATGTTAAATTTTTTTCCCTAATTTTATTTGGTTTTTGATGTGAATTAGAACAAAGAAAAAATCAGAAATTGTGGTTTTATAAATGAATAAGTTTAAGGTTAATAAGTAATGATAAGTTAAAGGTATTTTTTTTACATATCCGAAAGCAGATTAAAAAAGAAATTGTAATTCCATCCGGAGTGATTTAACATTCTTTGTCACTAAGTTATTACTTTATTTTTTATTTAGTAAAAGTAAATCAAATGCAGACTTTTATATCAATTTTTGTTCGATTCTTATGAATTTTAGCTCTGACATTTGTCATTTCACTTGATAACGGTAATATTATATAATGTGATAAAAAGGTCAGTATCAGAAGACATGTATTCTACACTACAATTTTAAAAACAAAGAGTAGCACATATGAAATTAAAATAAACAAAAAGGAAAAGAAAAACATATATTTATGTGTCATAATAGCTGTTTCTAATCGAGATAAAATTCTGTCACAGTCACAAATTTAAGTATTGCATTTTGGATAAACCCAGATTAAACAAAGGAATTTCCTATGCTTTTATTTTTATTTGTTTGCTATTTTACCACCTTCAAGGTACTAACAAAGTGATGAAACCTTCAAAATATCTGTAACAAATTCAGTGTATTACACTTGGATGATTTTAACTCGGAGAAAATGGGTCCAGAAATCATAATTAAATCCAAATACAATTAAATCCCAGCTATAGTTTATTAATCTAATAGTCTAAATTTATGATTGGGAGAAGACAACAATCATTAATAACTACAAGTCGGTACATATCACTAATGAAATATAACAGAATGGATACTGATCCCGGTTACAATACTCATAAGTATTTGTTGTACTCAGAAGCGCTAACGGTTATGATTATAAGTAAAGAAAATAGACTATTTCGAATAGACACGCATTTTTCTCGTCGTAAAATGTTCAGGGTAACTGCAACAAAAAAAGAAAAAAGAAACGAGCCTTACAGTAGTCGCATATGATGTGTAACATCTGACATGTTATCGTGGTAAATACGCAATAGTGACTTTAATCCTGAAAAAAATGAATCGGGTATGATTGGAAATAATTTTCTATCGAATAATTATATCTTAATGAAAATTTTATTTAATTAACACCAGTAGCAATGCAATTTTTTATCAAAATATTTATTCTTGTTCAATTTGGGGAAACGCGGAGACAATAGATTTATGAAAACTAATATATGACACATATACTTGGGATTTCAAAGTATTTAAAAATCGTTGAAAAACGGCGTCAATAACAGTACCACTGTTAGCTGTCGAAATATTTCGATTTGTGTTCATTTCGAGCTTGAGTTCATCTTTCAGGAAAGCTATGAGTGATTCATCTTCTGGCAAACTGAAGTTAACGTCAAAATCACCACCCAAAATCCTGGGAAGCGAGTGATAGTTTTTTTTTTCAAGAAGAGCAGAACCACCTTCGGTATACAGTAAAAGTACAAAATGAAGGAAATCCTTAATTTTTTTTAACTGTTTGATTCGGAGAATCGTATGCGACCACCAAAATGACTGTTTGTCCTTTTTCAAACACAACGAGCCCTGAGACTTTGACATTTGAGCGTAAGAATCGCAAGTTTATTCTGGATGCAATCTAATAAGACTTGCTGGTAAGTGCGGAAGGTCGACGGCTCAATTGCTATTATAGTTGGACCCCAATACGAGGGTAGCGAAGAAACACCATAAAGAGCATGCTTAAAAATTAGAAATATTAGAAAAAATGAAAAAATACACGTTTACTCAATAAGTTAGTTTTCTTTAATCGAGAAATATTTGTTAATCGCAATTAAAAATATTGTATTGACAGCGAGAGGAATTTTCCTCAAAGTATGAAAATGATACGTACTTAAATATTTATTCAATTCGTATTTTTTTAAAGAATGATAAGCTTTGTCAGACGCTTACCAGGAAATATAATTATTAATATATATAGTGTACACATATATAAATATATCCTCAGATTTCACACACAACGAGCCGTGAGACTGACATTTGAGCCAAGAATCGCAAGTTTATTCTGGATGGAGTCTAATAAGACTTGCGTAAGGCTGGTGGCTTAATTTCTACTAGAGTTGGACCCCGAGACGAGGGTAGCGAAGAGTCACCACCAAGCGCCCTGATTGGTCAAATCAAATAGGGTGCTTCCCGCTGATGCTATAGAGTTGAACCTCGTGCGAAGGTAGCGAAGAGACACCACCAAGCGCGCTGATGGGTCAAATCAAACAGCGCGCGCTTACCCAACTTCCTGTTACGCATTTCCGTCCCTTTTCACGAAATCCCTCCAACAAATATCCAGCAACCGAGAGTAAAGATGTTACACATAAAAAAAAACTTTTAATTGTATTACACATTTTTCCAAATGTGTTCCATTAAAAGTAACTTTGCATTGTCTGTGGGAGAAGCATAACATAGCGCATCATAACATAAGAAGAATAACATAACACAGCATGATGTATGTTTGAAATATCACGTTCCACAGTGGTTTTTAATTACACCATATTTTGCGGTTTGTACATGTGCATTCTGTGTTTAAGATATTCCGGAAAACAAAAAATAAATATAAGTGAGGTCAGAATATTTCGTTGGTCATGGAAATGGGAAACGGCATGAAATAACGTGGTCGCAAAAATGCTTTTAACGGACACTACGAACAGACTCCCTTGTATGTTGATGTACCTCACCTTGCATCTAAGCGATGCTGTTATAATTCCTTATTCCTTAATTTCATAATACAAATAGACGCTTATATTCAAAATATTTTATAACATTTTAATGATTCAGTCTGTCTTTTAGGCATTTTGGTTTATTTCGTAGGCAACACAGAAGACACATACAGGACATAAAAAAAAACTCTAACACACATAGCCGGTATTTGTAACCGACTGGTCTAGCTGTAACCGGCATAGGCATAGTAACCAGCATGAAGAGTATGCAGCATGATCCTTTGGTTTGTTGTTTTCATTGTATCCAATATAAGAGCCGAATCTGTTTTAGTATGCATGTGTCCTTAAATCATTTTGTTATAAATGATTATATGAATTGAATTATATCCATTCCCATAGTGAATTAGTGATTGAATGTCTTAAGAGTCTTTCAATAAACTGAGTTCCAAATATACTGACAATGACACGCATTTGTGTTCTGTAATTTAAGAAATTACTTATTAAGTCAAAATTTTTTAAAGAAGTCTTTGGAATGATAATATATTCACTTCAAAGCGACATGTAATTTACAAATGGACATCAGTAATATCTAATCAGCTTTGAGGCTCCTAGCCAAAAGCTCTCACGTAGCTTCTTACTGCAACATTAATAAACCATAAAAGAATTCTAATTATTACTAATCAGTGACGTAAAACGAAGCTCAGTTGTTCGATCGCAAAACGTGCTTAGTACCTGCAGGTAACCGTAAATGCAACACCAAGAAAGACAAGAGATAGCACAACAAAATTTATTAAGTAGATAACATGTTGACCAAGTATAAAATGATTAAATTTATAGACTTCTGTGAAGTGTGTTTCCTGCCAGAAGCAGTAGCCGCCATTGTTGGAGATCACCACTGCCACACGCCTCGGTATTCATTAAAAGAGGCTTTGGATGTGATCTTGGGGTACAGCAGACCAAGCAGCTTCCACATGTTGGCAAAGTTTATCTGTTGTGGCAGCTGGGAGTGTAATCTGGGTCACAATCGTTGGGCAACCATGAGACACATGTTTTCTATCGGCGAAAGATCTGGAGAGCGAACAGACCAGGGAAGCAATTCAATCTGGTGATGGACAAAAACCTTTGGACAATGCGTGCCACGTGTGGTCGCGCATTATCCTGTTGAAATATGGCATTGCCAAGCCCTGAAGATAAGGAAGGACAACTGGCTCCAACACCTAGGAGATGTAGCGCTGGCTGTTTAAAGTACCAGCAATGCGTACTAGAGGAGTGCGAGAGTGATATCCAATACCACACCATAAAATAATACTCGGTGCAGGAACAGTGTGGTGGTGCATAACATAGCTGTTCGGCATCCTCTCTCCACGGTGTCTCCAGACTCGAATCCGACCATCGTGGTGTTGCAGACAGATGCGTGAATCGTCAGTAAAGACAACTTCATTCCCTTCTGCCGCCCACATCCTTCTTTCATCGCACCATTGGCGACGGCGACGTCTGTGGTTCTGCGTCAAGGGTAGATCAAGCAATGGACGTCTTGTGGACAGACCACTCTGCTGTAAGCGGCGTCGAATGGTACGCGCAGACACGGAATGATGCGTTACAGACTCAATGTGCTCTGCTATTTTTCGTTATGTGACTGACCGATCCGTCATTGCCATGCGTACAATTTGTCTGTCCTCACGTGAAGTGGTGCACTGAGGTAGATGCGATCGACTACGTCGGTCCGTCGTACCCTCTGCATCCAACGGTCACATATTCGCATTACATTTGTTTAGTTTCGTCCAACACGACACCGATTTTCCTGAAAGTTAATCCACAATCTCGGTAGGCCACTATCCTTCCTCTGTCGAACTCGGATACTTGATCAAAAGCTGATCGCTGTTTTGTACGAGACATAACTAATCGTTTTTTGAAAAAACCACAAGAAAAACACAATTGCTGAACTTGAAATCATCGAAATCTCCAAGCCTTAAATAGCGCTTTGAGGTGGCGCCACAGGCGTGCGTGATGTGTGTCTGCACTGAAATTCTAATCATTTGCATATCTCACCTCCGCTAATGCATGTTGTAAATTTCATGTTATTTGCGTGCTTCCTTCAGGAAGCATTTACGGTGGCTAGCAGTGTATCATTCCTGAACTGATTTTTGATCCCCGTAGATCTCAAAGAAAAACAACATTTCATATATTTGGTTGCTTAAGTATTTCAGATATGCTCGCGCGTAGTAACAGTTTTCAGCTCAAGTTTATTATTATATGTAGGATTATTAATTTTTTTAATACTCAAAAATTAGGCTGCATCCTTACGTTCTCGTGCATACTGACAATTTCAAGTTACTCAAACAATTATAAATGTGCACTAAAATCGTGATCACTTTAATCATGATCCCCTCTACCTAAACTTCCTTACTTTACAAATGAAAGTCATAATTATATGCCTTTTGAAAAAAATATAGCCTACATTTTTCACTTTATATTATACACTATCATATGCATGTTGAAATACTAATTCTATAAAATGTTATTTAATCTTAGCAAAATTCAATCTAAATGTTAATTTGGTTTTAGCTATTATTTTTTTCCGATTTTTATCAATTACCTTAAAAATTTAAATGACGGAATTAACAGAAAATGTAATTGGGTTACAGCTCTGAATACTTTATGGAACCACTGAAGACCCACCGTGTAGGGATGCGATGCACGTTAAATCTGTCGAGAGCTCAAACGTCCTCCCGTTGGTGTGGTATGGTAGTTAGGAGATGGGGGTGCCAGCTCAGGTGTCGTCCGCGTCACTTGACCATGGGTTACAATTACGCGGTCCGTCGCCGAAAGCCCTCGTGTAGCGACGTTAATATTCACTCACTCACTTACTCATACTTTATGGAAAATCTTACACTTAATTATAAAAAAAAACCTTAATAAAGATTTTTTTTTTGTATTTAAAAATAAAAGAAGGAATTACTGAATTTTTTGTCTTCAGTTAGAAATTATGTATGTGTATAATTTTAGATAAATGCGACGCGTAAAGATTTATTTTGGCTTAAAAGTAAGTACATCAATTAGATTGTATAAAGGATGCATGGGTATCAAAGATGTACATTATTTTGATTTCAGATATTCGCGTGTATAATTTGCATTAATCTTTAAATAATTTATCATAAGCATTTCAAATATCTATTTAAAACTCTATATGGGAAGTGATTCATTAGTTATATCATGGTATGATCAGATCATTAAATCAGTGACTCTCAATCTGTGATGCATGTCCTCCCTAAGAGGCGTGATAACCCTACATGGGAGGGGGCTCAATGATATCACAAATCTGAAAATAAAAAAAAGTACTAATTTGCAGAAATAAACAAAACAAAATACACACTGACATTATAAAAATGCACTTTGCATGTCAGTTCCAATTTAAATATTGTAAAAGAAAAGTCTAATGTAATTCTGATCCTACTTAAAATGTCTACCTAAAAGAAGATGTATACAATTTAATACATATCTTGATAATTTGTACAGTTTATAATTACGGTTGTGTAGTAGTTTTAGCGCGTCAAAGTACATTAATATTGTATTCAATACATTGTTATTGTATGAAAGGGGGGCGAGAGGAAAATTTTGATTGAAAAGATGGTCACAAATATTGAAAATTTGAGAAGCGCTTCATTATGTACAAAAACGACATCTTGTAGGAAAAAGTCTAATTATTAATTTTTAAACTCTATATATATAATTAAAAAATTATAATATTTAAAATTCACTTAAAAATTAAATTTTAATAGTTTTACATTGATATGTCAAATTATATGTGTTTTGCATCAAATTATATTTATAAAATATAGATATTTTAAATTAAAAAAATATTAATGTATTTTCATTATGCAAATTCATAGTTATTAGGAGAATCACAAATTTATTTCTTGAGCGTTATACAAGATTTAATCTAAAGCACGTCCCTCTTTTTTAATTTTCTAGTTATAGACAAAAAATTCCAGGATAAGATACCTTAAGTATTTTAAGCAGTAATTAACCATTTAAGGTCTATATATAATTAAATTATTGGCTTTATAACTTAATAATCTTATGGTAAATTTACTTTAAATAAAATGCAAAGAAAAAATATAATAAAAAATATTAATGCATGTAAAAAGGATTTTATCGGCTTAATTTCTTCTCAAAACAAGTGTAAAATTTCATTTTACATTTTCTTTAATAAAAAAAAATATGTTTCTAATCCTCTTCAAACATTGTTAAGAAATTTATCATTTTAACATTATCCATGATTCCTTTTTAGAATATTTTTCTAATAAGTGCTAATGTTGCAAGCAGAAAAAAAGTCCTTTCGAAGAAAACAGATAGAAGCATCTCTTTTTTGCATATTATGTTTGTAAATTAAGTAATTAATTATGCAAAAATAAATATTTCATGTTCTAAGATTCTTATAGTTCTTTCTCTGGAAAGCATTATTAAAAAAATTTTTAAAAAGGATTCTCAGTGATCCTTATACATTTTAGGGTTGCTGATATAAAAAAAAACACAAATTCCATTGTCATTTTTCCTAAACACATATTTCTTTTTAAAGTTCATGTAAAATATTCATGAGCAAAAACACAAAAATTAATTAAAGTTCAAGATGCGTTTTTAATTAAAGGAAACACAAAGTCCATGCATACATTATGTAAAGCATTGTCGAGAAAATTAACTTTAAAAATTCCAGCCAACAGGGAATTTTTAAAAGACTTTAGCAGAATTCATTTTATTTTTTTGTTTCATTCAACTTATTGATTCTGAGTATTAAAAAAGATTAATTAATATTAGAGTTCGTTAATACAATAAAAAATTAAGTATTTTAATAATTGAAATTTAAAAAAGGATTCTCTTATAAATCATGCTTATAATAGAAAAAAATCAATTTTGAAAAATATGGTATTGAGTAAAACACTAATTTTAATAATTAGTGAAATAAACTTTAATTTTTTAAAATTGAGTCAATATGTCTTTATGAAGATTTTGAAGAACATTAATTTGGAATAAATATTTGAAATGGATGTAAATTTTCTTTCAGATTGGAAATTACGATTTAAATTTTGATTCATATTAAATCTTAAATCTTTAATTATTAGTTTTAGAGATAAATTTTTCATTACTGTTATAATAATGTTGTTCAATTGCTACTTTATCACCGTATTTTCACTTTTAACCAGTTTTACTTGATTACAATCGTATTTATTTAATTATAAATTAACTATGTCATTAACTTTTTATAATTATTTTATTATAATTTGAAATAAATGTATCTGTATTCTTATAAATAAGATAATTTTCGTTATATTAATTTCATGATTTTCAAAAGAATGTTACTTTTAAAATTTTTATTCATATTTATTATTATACAGAACCCCAAATAACTGATTTGTTTTGATTGCAGAAATAAGCAACATATTATAGAAAAATGCAACGTATCCACTGCTCAATATATACTGTAAACATTTTGTCCGATTGAATAAGCTGTGCCGAAATTTAAAATTATTTTGAAATTTGTACCTTAAAATGTAAGCTCTGTGACTAGAAAAGTCCAATATTTGTTCATATTCTTTCCCAATCAAGAATGTCTATAGCTATTTTAAATCCATTCAATTTAAAACTTCACTCTTATTTCTGCATATTTGTGAAAAGAAATAAACCAAGAAAGAGGTGAATTTCGGTTTTTGATTTATAATTTAAACATAAATCATGTTATTAATATAGTATTTTGTTACTCATCGTCAAGAGTAAAAATATTTTTATCTAAATTTTTACAGCTTTGTATTAATATTTGAATTTGGTTTTTATTCAGAAATCAAAATTATTTTGATAGGGAATTTAACTAAGGATAACATTATTATATTATGTTAAATTGATTTAATTTTAATATCATAATGTATGTTTACAAATTAAAGTTAAGATTTAAATTAGTTAAGATTTTTAAATAGAGAGAGGCATCCATTCCACTTTAAGAATAATACTCACAGGGGATTATAACAAATTTTTTGGGATTTGTTTTTTTTAAATGTAGTACATTTCATTTGTTTCTTTAAGATGCTTTTTCTATAGAAGTTCTAAGTATGTGGTTTATAAAAACTCAAACAAGCCCAGCTTGTATTTTTTATAGTATTTTAATAGTAATAATACTAGGATTTAAATAATTATTTTTTTATGATTTTTTTCAGTTGTTAACAAATGTATTGTTTGCTATGATGGCAACAAACACGTTTTATTAAATTTAGTTATGAAGACATTTTCTATTTGATTGAAAAATTATTTCTATAAGTATTACGGTGTCACGACATAAGTGTGTATCGTTTCCGTACTAAAATAGCTCCCAAATTTAAAATTATAAAGCGCAAATGCTTGTACTTGGAATTTATTGTAAAATGTATTTGTTCATGGCTTCATTTTCAAAGAATTTGTAAACGAATTATACTTAAGGTATCCGACTACTTGTGACAACTTTTTTTTTTAAAAAAAAGGTGATATGGGTATATTTTGTGGTTTTCAAATTTGTTTAGTACATTTTAAGAAAAATATGCTAAAATTAAGAAGATAAAAAAAATTATTTATACTAAAATGGGAAAAAATTGGCAAAAATTTACAAAAAAAAACATAAATGGGGCCCATTCTATACCAAACGCTTATAAACAAATTTTCAATTTTTCATTCTGATATTTGCTATGTTATTCATTTTGAAATGACCTCCAGGACAAGAGATATTTTAATTTTTACAAAAACTGGAGCACTTTATCTTACTTATTATATAATATTGCTGAAAAAATAACAGTGATCATATTAACATAAGGAACTGTAAATTTTGTAATAAAACAGTGATTGGTGCATCTGACTGTTAAACACCCTTCTATTTTAAACAGAACAACACAAAAAATTTCACTAATTATTTTCAAACCTTTTTCAACAACCGCTGTCCCCGAATGAGCATTTTCAAAAAACACATTTCAAGTAAAACGCGTTTTAAAGTATGACATAGTATATCTTGTTCAACGGAATGGAATCTGCTTTTACTAAAACACTTGTAGTTTTTGTTTTAGTGAACAAAAAATAATAAACGTGGTATTTTTATAAAGCTAATAAGATGGTCTAAGAAATAAAATCGCAAAGAAGTTTTTAATTTTTGCAAAATTGACAAATTTTGGGTAGTCGGATATTTTAAGAGGAAGAGTATTTTTAATCATCTATAAATAAAATAATTCTTATCCACATATTACTTTAAAAGCCTTACGTAAAACTCTAAGATGTGATTCGCTGTTTTTTTTGGTCACTGACCCTCTAGGGGCGTACTTAAAAAAATATATCTTCATTCCTTATTCCTTACCCTTGCTGTGGCATCTGAGTTCCTATAAAATCTTTCCCAATCATATGTTAAAATGAATGACTAATTAGTGAAGAAAATATGGTAAAATAATGATCACTCCCATTCTGATGTCAAAGGGATTATTTAGAGTAATTTCTCATTTGTTGTGAAATAGTGAAATGCATACACTTAGCTGGTATTTAAACGATGTGATCTCTTAATCTTTAGTTTACCACAATACAATAACTATATTTATAAGTTCTAAATTTTACTGCCAAGCCGCAAATATCCTCAAACAACGAGTAGCTGTTTATTGCATAAGTCTTGAGAAATAGTTGTTGTACTTTTACAATCTTTTCAAGAATTTTCAGTTTTGAAATCGTCTTCACAGTAAGGTCTTGTGAGTATTGAAATAGGGTTGCTTTATTTCATTGCTTCATATAATTACGTACTTTTAGTAAAGCAGCTGATAAATTGCAGTTATACAGATCCATTTAAATGATATTTTGAGCCAAAGCATTCCATTTTGAGACGTTTTTCAGAGAAATAACACTGTATTGCAAATGATTCAATATGAGCAAAACACAATATTCACCATCGATTGATATAACGTTTTGATTTGCATGTCTAAAACTGCTTTGTCGCGTCTGGTTTGAAAACTCTGATTAGGTGTTTCACGCATAAGATTTCATTCATTGGGTATTTTATAGAACATCGTGATTCTGTATGTGTAAAGATAATTTAGGAAACATCTGCATATAGTTGCTATACTATTTCTGAATTCCGCATACCATATTATTTCTGATAAGCTAAATATTACTTTTAAATCGAAGTTTAATGCTGGGGATGTTTATATGCTATACACTGCTTATATGTTTCTCAGACAAGAGTTGCGATGGGAGTTCACCGCAAAATACGTATTTAATTAATTTCAAATAAGGAAATGCTAGATATAATTTCTTGAATATTGAGTTTTAGTATATTAGCAAGATTTTGAAGAATTCCATCATTATTAACATAACTAAAAGAATAATTATATCTGGTTGCATTCAATCATCATTTTATTTATATTGTATGGATATTATAAAAATAGTTTAATACATTAGAATTTCCTTCTGCATTCTACGAACAGAGTTATTTCAGCAATAGAACTGCTAAAATTTTTCAACTAAAATTATTAGCAAATAAATAAATTATACACATTTATTTAAATTATTATAACGTAAATTTTTGTATTCACAATCATGATAATCACAAACGAAGCAAATATTTTTCTAAAAGATTATGTTTACTACCTTCACAATATTTTTAAGAAATAAGATACATTATTTGATATCATTTAATAGTATTTATAAGCTGAGAAAATACTTGTTAAAATTATTTTGCAATATGATATGTTTCTCAATATTTGCACTTCACTTTTTGACAATGTGTTTGAGTATGTATATAAACTTGTAGGCAGAAAAGAAGATCGAGCTTAATATTTTCAGTAGGGAACCACTTTTCTCTCTCTCTCTCTTCATACATCTTTTAAACTTTTTTTTTCCAAGTACATTTTTAAAAATTAGAATTATTATGATAAGATTTTTCTAATGATCTACATATAATACACATAAAATATTTTATAGTTCCATTAGTTAAAAATCCATTTTCCTTTTCTCTTTTTCCCTTCCATGTGGATGCGCATATTTTATTTATTTTATTAAATATTAATAATTGCTTAAAAAGTTCTCAATGGAGTTCATGCCTCTTTTACATATGGTACGGCACAGTAAAAATAAACTAAAAGAGTATTTTTTAAAAAATATATATATTTCTTAAAATCTTTTATTATGTGGAACGAAAAAATATGAATACGTTATGAACCTAAATATTCTTTGCTTAATTAATTACGTAATTAAATCTCTATTAATTCAAAGCAAAAATTATCTTCTGAATTTTTCTTCTTGAAGATCTGGTTTTTATATTTAATATTGACTCTTCATTGTAAATTTTTATTCAAACATCATACAATGTAATATTCAAAGAAAAAAGCAATTAAAATTTTTGAGAAGTAGCCCAAAATCTCCCTTTGTTTAAGATTTTCCAGGTTTTAGCCCAAAAAAAGTGTTTATAAGAGTTCAATAGAACTTCTAAAACATATTTACACAGACTTTTAATTTCTGTATTCAATGTTTAAAATATTTTGAGGAACACCTACTTTTCATATTAAAAGAATATAACGAACAGTTTTCAAATTATATTTTTACAGTTAATTTTTAAAATGCCTTTTTAAACAATGTGTGAAACTATAATATAATATTTAAAAATGTGATTTACAATATATTTATCATGTTACCTAGAGAAAAAAATACTGAAAAGTAGTGTATTAAATATAGTTTTAATCTGTTAAGGATTAATAAAATAAATGATAAGATAAATGAAAAAATTGTCCTGAGATAATGAATGAAAGCAATTCATGTTAAATCTTATAATTTAGTTAAATGCATTTATTATTATTATTTTTGACGGTAATGATCACACTTGAAACAGCTCAAACATACTGAAACAAATTCTGAAAGATATATTATTGCCATACCGTAAAATTTTTTGAATATTACAATGTATCATATTTCCTATATTTATGGAGTTTTCTCTAGTGGCAGTGGTAGTGCATCGCTTTTGTAATACACGGGTTGGGCAAAATCGACTCAGCCATTCATCTCTTCACTGGGCCAATACATGAGTATCTAGCTTGCTTGGGAACTTAAAACTGGGGATTTTACATCAGACTCACCACCGGACCAGAACATCAGCTCCTGCACTCTATGGCCCAATTTCACATATGATGAGTTGGGTACAGTAGGCCTTGGTCCTCGTAGGTTGTTGCTCCACTGAGTTAAGTTAAGGAATTTTCTCTAGATTTTTGTGTACGACTAAAATGAGTGACATAAAAATTAAAAAATTTAGTTACTGAAATAAATGAGATTTTCTCTTGTTGATTAAAATATATTTCAAATTTTAAGTTTCATTTCTACTGTTTTCTATAAGCAATGTTTTGTCTTATGAAGCGGTTTTGATATGAAAACTTATTAGCCTTACACACGTGTACTATTGATTTCAAATCTATAAACTTTGAACTTATGTCAATTTTTGAGGAGGAGGCTGGGGCCCTCTCTCCAAACTTCAGTACTATGTCGATGTTAGCCAGAGTTGATTCAACGCACAACCGTCATCTGCACTGTGAGTGTTTAGTAGAACCAGTACTTTAACTCATGGTTCTATAACACCAGCTATGATTCCGTGACCTTTACCATTCGGCTACCTTGGACCCTGCATTTTGTGGTATTCTAATTAATTAATGAAAAATGTACGTCATAAGAACTATTTTAACTTTACAATATAAATATGCTTGTCAATCTTCATAACTTGTCAAGATACGCTGTCACATAACATATACCATCTTTCCTAATTTATATTTGTTTCAAACATAGAAGCAGCGTCATAATGATGGATAGTTTCCAGTTAATTGCCTTGCCACGTATATCACATTTCCTCATTAATTGCCTAATTCAAATTTTTTAACTTTTTGTTTAGGAAATTTTAGTAAAGATCTAGAATTTATATTTGCTTCTTTTAATTGTAGGATATACATTTCCTTCTACATATATCAATTCATATAATATTGCATTAAAATTAGTTTTATTGATCAATAGCTTACGATTTGCTTACTTGCCTACACGTGTAAATTTTAGGCCTATTTTTCTTAAAAATATGGTTTATATGTTTTCCATTTTTTCTTTCACACTACTTCACATAAATTTATGCTGAAGAGAAAGGTTGGAATCCTATAGAGAAAGATTTTTCTTACATCTCCATGTTAAGTCAGTAAAAACTTTAAAAAGCATTTCCATTTTGGTCAATTGACTTTTCTTCATATAATAGATTACCTGTTAGTAGTTTTCTATTTCAGAATCTAATTGTTCTCTGGTTTACATACTTGCTTACACAAGTAATTTTTAGGCCAATTTTTTTTCAAACATGGTTTATACATTTTTTTTCTTTTTTCTCTTGCACTATTAGATATAAATTTTTGCTTAAGAGAAAAATTAGAATCCTATAGAGATTTTTCCTTTCTTACCTATCCATGTTAAGTCATTAAAAGCCTCAGAAAGCATCTCCATTTTGGTCAATTGCCTTTTTCATATATTAGATTGCCTGTACACGGTTCTCTATTTCAGAATTTAGTCGTTATACGTTTATATATAGAATATTTAATCCACTCATTATTTATTTTATATTTAGATGAGTATGTGTGTATATATGTGACAATCCAAACTCAATATTCAAACTGAAATGATTGTCAGAAACCCCCTAAAAATAGTTTATAATGATTTTTACGTACTAAAAATGATATCTACTAGAAAAAAAGTAGTTTATTTCAAAGTTTAATAACTAAAGCTTCTAAGAAGGACGTTAAAGAGAAATATATAAAACTGAAAACCATTTTTTTAAATTTATTTTATAGGACGTTACATAGGACATCAATTGAAAATCTTATTACGAAACAAAAGACAAGGAAGTACGACAGTGAAAGACTAAAAACCGAATTCTCTAGTAACACTAAGCTAAAAGAAAAATCCCGTTTTCTGTCCTCAAATATAAATTTCACCGGCGGCCTTTTTCCTTATTAACATTTCCGTTTTTCGAAATCCGAGAGCAATAAATAACTTTCACTTCTAAGAAACTTTCTTCGTCTCCAAGTAAGTCCTAGACGATTTTCTTAGTGCTTTTAGTCCCTCTATTCTTTTTAATTTACTGATAAATTTTCCCTTCCATTTTCAACTTCACAACTTTGCTGGGTAGGCATTTTTATAAAGAAACGTTATGTAATATGTTTAATTATATATTTATTTTTTTTCCTTACATGAATTATTTATGTACTTTCATTTAAATATAAATTAATATAAATTAACACTTAATATAACTCATAATTTATACTCATCTTAACTTCTAAAGGTCTTTCAAAGAAAATAAATATTCTATTCACACACTCTCAATGAAATTCCTGAAATTATTGGATTTTCTAATTTTTAAATAAGATAAAAACATAAAAATTATGTTCTTATAAGTACGTTTGGTGGTTTTTCGATCGATAGATTTTATGGTGATTTTTTGGTCCATTGTTTGATGGGTTACCAACCTTTAGAGTTACCTAAAATCCATACTATTTATATTACTAATCACTGTATTTCTATAAAAAATCGCTAATGGGTTGGATAATGGCAAGTTTTCTGAAATATATAGGCACATTTAATAGCTCCGTGTGTCAGATATTAATCAAGACTTTAATTTTCCATTCTTGTTAATATTATCATTACGTATTTATCTATGGAAAGCCAATGGACTAAAAGACAGATTTTAACGAAAGACACAAGGATATCACAATTTTGTCAAAGTGTTTTTAATAAAATGCATCACAACTATTAAATATATTTTATATACAAGTATATCTATCTATTTTACTAATTTTAAGTACATTGAAACCTCATCAATAGTGAATATAGTAATAGTTAGTATATAGTTAATATATAGTAATAGTTAGCAGTGCGTATGTAATTAATATTGAAATGATCCGACATAACAAAGTAAAACAGAGGATTTAAGTGTGTTTCTGAGCAGATTTAACACATGTAGGGAAAAGAGTTAATT
Source organism: Trichonephila clavata (assembly GCA_019973975.1). NCBI lineage: Eukaryota > Metazoa > Arthropoda > Arachnida > Araneae > Nephilidae > Trichonephila > Trichonephila clavata. The sequence goes on along the minus strand of BMAO01009001.1, from coordinate 69,552 downwards.
AATCCTTGGATAAACAGAGATTGATAAGATAATAAAAACTCCAAATTAAGAAAGTGATTTCTAATGTGGATTCATGATATTGCAATTAGTCCATTAATCGCCTTGTATCACTTTACTTAAAGATAAACGAACTAACAGTTTTAATTCATGCTATAAAAATTTATTCCAAAAAACTATATAAGTTAAAAATACTGTAAAATATATTCATTAAAAGAGTTCAGACACTAATAGAATTATAATATAAATATAAACTAATTTAAAAGTTTAAAGTATCACAATTTTTAAAAATAATTTAAGTGCAAGCTTTTCTTACGACCTTTATATATTCCAGGTTTTCTTAAGAATACTTTTTAATTCATGGCAAGTTTAAAACAGTATTTTAAATGCTACAGAAAAATATTTTTAAACACTTTTTTGTAAATATAATAATTAAATAAATCCTACTGCTTTCTATTTTCAAACAAAAACAAGTCAAGGATTTTTCTTATAAAACAAAGAGTTTCATGAAAAATCGCATTTAGTCCTACAAAGACAAACTAAATAGACTTTTAGTTAATTTTCTCTTAAATGCTTTATATTATGCTTAAATGTACTTTTGTTTTGCTTGAATTAAAACACATTTAAGAAATAAATTACTTTTTTTCATCTTTACTTTCACATTTTACGAGTTTTTTTTTCAATGAAAATTATGTTTATATGTAGTGGCTCTGAAATTTAATGCCGTGACTTCAGAATAGACCAGCATGATGTTAAAAATTATTTTTGGAAAACTCTACCAATACATTGTTTTATAAAAATTTTTAAGGCATTAATTCTTTTTTTAATATTTAATGATTTAAGTATAACTTATACTAAGAAAAATATACGAGTTGTTCCTATATTTCAATTTTATGAAAAACTTTCCACAACAGCATTGGTTCCTCTTGAATTTTTATATTGTCATAAAAGTTAAAACAAATTTTCTTTGAAGTTTAGAATTATAACTTAAATAAATTTTTAAATTATATATATATTTATATATATATGTATAATTTAAATTTAATTTTTATTTCCTGTTATATTCTATATTTTATATAAATTTCTTCTATATATATAATTTTTTGACTGCTTTTCAACAATGTGTATAATGATTAAAATATAGTTTGATTATGGAATTTTCTTTAATTTAAAATAATTCTGGGAAACTTTTTTTTTAATAAGCATCTTAAAATGTTGACTAACTTTATGTTTTTCACTCAAGTAACTTATTTATAATGAATTACGCCACATGATATAATTACTGTTCTTTATCAAATGACCGTAATAAAAACAATATTATTTGAGTTATCAAAGCAAAGTCATAACTTTGGACTTCCAGTTCGGATTGAGACTTAATAGACTAGTACAGCCTCAAATGGGTATCAATCAATAAAATTATAAAATTGTATTGGTATTAGAATTCCTATAAAAAACTGTCAAAGTTTTAAGTATACAGTATCAAACAGATAGGTGTGCCCAGCTGGTCAACCAAACCTATAACCTGATTTCCGATGCTACTTTAATTGGTTTTAAATTTTATAAAATTATAAGAAATTGGTACACAGAAATGTAAATATGGCCTAATTTTCCTTATATATAACAACTGGAAATAATGTATATTGAATTAAAATTAAATTATTTTAAACAACTGAATAATTCAAATAAATTTTTATTGAAATCAATTATAACATCAAATACTGTTACGAAAAAAAGAATTAGAATGAAAAAAAATTTAATTTATTAATTTTACACACATTTTCTATACGTATAATTTTTACACAGAAGCACCAGAATGACATTTATTATAAAGACATTTAGAATAAGGATCAGTTTTGACATTCAAAGCACCATTTGTAAAAGAAGGTTGTTTACACAAGCAATATGTTTTCAAAGTTTTGTCAGAAAATTTACTGCATTAACATGTATAAGGTATCTACTTCGTCAGAGAGCCTGGAAGCATGCCAAGGCTACCAGATCATGCTGGAAGATGGCAATTTTTCTATCCACAATATGAAAATGTAAGATCTTTCAAAACACGTTATTTATAAAAACCTATATATAAGCTGTTTAAAATGAATTAGGTCAAGATCCCACTGTTGTTTGTAGAAATATGTTGTTTTTCACTTTTGTCAGTATGCAACGCATGCAAAGATGAAACTTGACGCATATACTTGATGAATGGTATCTGAGCTTGGTTAGACAAAAGTGTTTTAAATATAATACTAGAGATTATAGTAAAGCAGCATGGCTTCCATAACAATTATATTAATTTGGTGCGTATGAAATGTTGAATTTTTAAGTGAATAATTAAAAGTGCATACTTAATTTTTCAAAAGCTGTTTATTTAATCAAAATACGCTTTATTTGCTTCCATACACATTTCCCATGATATTTAAATGCATAGATGACTGCGTTAAGTAAATTATTATCTTTAAAATAAATAAACTCTGATTTGGAATTTTTCAGACTGCTTGCATTTTTATTCAGTTTAGCCCGTAAAAACTGCTTAAATTCTTAAGTTGTTGGCGGAAGAACTGGTGTACAAATTGAAAGCTCCAAAATATAATTTTTCAGTTCGTTTTATTTCTCAATTGCTTTGTACGATGCATGTAGTCGAGAGCTGACTTGGAAATCTAATAGATCAGCCAGATTAACAAGTAACGGGGCACATAATTTTCAGTTTTTCATTAATTTGGTCAGTCTACAGCTAAATTCGTTTCCACCAATGCTGATAAAATAATTTTCACAGATGTTCTGAATCTCCCACGTTGTTCATTATGCAGGGAAATATCATCAGACCAAAAATTTTCAAACCAATACTGCACTTTTCGATCGTTCACAGTATTCACCCTAAAAGACTGACTTATATTGTGTGCAATGTTTTCAGCATCATTACCAAACATAAGTTTATCAAAACACATCGGTTGAATTCATATCGTTACGAAATTCTAAGCAAATAACAAACTGGTACTTTTTAAAAAAAAATATTCATAGAAAGATATTTAGATGGAATCTCATTTTGGCAGCGGACAATGCAACTATGAATGAGATTCTGCCAAAAAAAAAATCATAACGAAAACAAGGAGACAAACATTTACATGTAAAATAAAATTCCTTTCATTTGCCCCTACTTAATATATTTAGGAATAAAAAATTGCTTATTGCTGGCATAAAATGAAATAAAGATTATCATAAAAATAGAAGTTTAAATTTTCTAAGTTCTTTATGACCTGCGATGTATTTTCCGTTGTGGATGGACATTTGAAGTGAAATCAGAAGGAAGTTATAAAATATAGAAAAAAGAGACCAAAATGCGCTTTCAATTATTTGAATAGCTGCCACCGGAAAGGTTTTCATAGATATTTACTTACACTACGAAAGAAGTTTGCCCATTATCATCTAACTGATTCTTTAAATGACAAAAATTTGAAGTAAAAAAAAAATAATTACAAATATTGACAAGATAAAGCTTTATTTTTTAATTCATGTAATTTAAGGTCAACTTAAATAAATTCTTTTTTTTTTGTAACAAAATAGCCGTGTATTCCCTTTTTTAAAAAAAATCATACTGTTAGGACGCGTAAGATCACACTTACCAAAGCTACCTTGAAGATCAGGGCGTGACAGCGTTTTGATGACGTCACGAAAGGAGGGAATACTTTAGTACACGCAATCGCTCTGTGAGGAATAAAAAGCTTACAACATTTATTTCTTTTTGGTGATAGACTAATATTTTCACATTTTATTGATTATTTTTCTTAGTTCTCACTTAGAATATTTTCTGATGAAAGTTATGTATTAATACACTAGAATGATGTCTAATATTTTTTTCCCGAAAAAGGGACAAATATCACCCATGAAAGGCTCATAACAGTGTAAAAATAAATCTAAGAAAAAACTGGCTGACTGTAAAATAATTTCAATCAGATGAAATAAAAAAAAGAAACTTAACTTGCAAAGAAAATTTGAAAAGTTGAGCATTAGAGGCATATTAATAAAAAGTCATGTGAATATTGAAAGCTATTGCTGAAGTTCCTCTTTCCTGTGAAATGACATTGTTTATGCTCTTAGAATAAATTAATCATAACAAAAGAAAGAATTATAAAAAATACATGCAAAATTATATACAAATATAAAAATGACCAACAGTTTCAGACACCACAATAATTATGCAGCAAAGATAGATCCTAGAATATGCGTAAAAAATATATTCAATTAAAATAACTCCTTCATTCAATATTCAAAAATATAAAATAATTGCAATCAGACAAAGTTTTAAAAAAGGCACATTTACTTGCAAAGAAAATATGAAAAGTAAAGCATTAGAAGCATATTAATAAAAAACATGTGAATTTAGAAGCATTTTGCAGGAATCTATGAATCATATAACAAAGGTTATTAAATATATACAAATGCAAAAATATATGCATGCGAAAATATATACAAATGCAAAAATATATGTATGCAAAAATACATACCAATGCATAAAATATACAAATATAGAATGCAATGCATGTAAAAATATATACAAATAAAATACAAACAGTTTAGAAATGACACAAAAAGTTTTAGATACCTCTGTAATTATACAGCAAAGATAAATTCTAGATTATAGGTTAGAAAATTTATACATTAGAAAAGAATAGAATATTTTACCTATAAATAGCACAAATAACTTTTCATAGAATATATCATTAATGAGGTAATGTACTTATTAGTTTCAAGTTTTGAATCATTTTCATTTGTAATGATATTATTTAAACCAATTTTTATAATATTTTCTTATGTCTTCAGAATAAATAGTATGCCTAGGTAAAAATATCTAAAATTCAAACAAAATTTGTTTTAATTTTAAAAAAATAGTACTTTACATTTAACATACTTCAAATGGTAAAATATTCCTGAAAATAATTTAACCAAATAATGTAAATAAATTGAATTTTTCTTTAAGTAATAGTTATGTGAACTATATTAAACATGTGCATAAAATCTATATAGTATAAAGAATGAAGTACAAGAGAGAGAGAAAGTACATGCACATTGAATAATATACCAATCGATAATTGAATATTTAAATAAATAAAACAGGGAAATATAAAAGCAACATTAATCTAATTGGCCTTTAATTTCTTTGTTTTTCGATTATTCTTCACCGTTAAAATTTCTTCACTGCGCTTTTTTGAATAATTATTCTAGCATTTGTTCCTAAATATAATGAATGTTTTTTAAAATATGAAAATACAGGTGTGTTACACTTTATACAAGGTGAATTAAACGAATGCGCGCGAGACATTCCACAACTCATGTAATTCCAAGTATACTTCTTTTATGCTTGTAAACAAGGTAGGAAACTTTAGGAAATCGTGATTCGAATGTTTAAGATATTAACAAATTAAAAATGAAATATTGCATTGAAATGAATTTCATGACAATGTGAGCATTTTTAAATCTCTTCTATCCAGAAGTCTCAAATATTTTATCCTGCATTTTTTTTAATTGAAATTTGTCTGTTTCTCTGAAACAATTATATATTTCCAATCGGAGCATCTGAGTTTTATATTGTGCACGCAATAACCCACTATGTACATTAAACTTTATACCTTTCTAGTGAGATATCCTCTAATTTATTTGAAATGTTTATTATTTCATTGAAATCCTTGTTATCTCTTTTAACACTAAATATCTCACCTGAATTATTTGAAATTAAATTTTTCAGTGAAATAGTACCATATTTATCCGAGTGCAAAGATAGCACGCTTTTAATGCGTAATTATTTTTCAGCTTGCAAAATTTCCTACATAAAAAATTGCAATTTACTTTTCTTAAGATTGAATAGCCATAACATGATGAGGAACAAAATTAATAAAGCAGATTCCTTCAAAAATATTTACCGCATCAAGAATATTTAGCAATTCACTGAAATATGTCAATCAATATGTTATCTCATTCAAATAGGGTGGACAGTTAGGAAAATTTAAGGATATGTATTTTATTAAGGAGCAGTTGGGAACATAAAAATGACGAGACATTACTATAAAATGTGTGGAGAGATTTAGGGTATGTTATTAATAAAACTTTTAACATTTTTAAGATAATAGGATTTTATACAAAAAATATTTATTTAAACACTAATTTCTCGTATAAGGTAAAATATCTCAATTTACTAATAATTAGGGATGTTCGCATAAATGCATCAGTTTATTATACCGTGTCTTCAAAATTAAATATAATTCAATAATAATTTAAGAATAAAGTATTATAATGTTTATATAATAATATAAATATTCTACTTTTCTTAATGTCCAATGTTAATTGCTCCTCACTACATTTCATATAAAAAAAAAAAAAAAAAAAAAAAAAAAAACCGGTGGTAACGTAAAGCACTACATCACAAGCTTTAATGAATGACTGGTGAAGCAATTGTCAAACTCGTGGAGAATTCACCCCTCCATTGGTCATGTGGCATCTTTTGAGGAAGGGTTCTGCCTCGACCTGTTAGATTTCAGGATGGCCTTGCACTTACTCACCAAAAACTAAAAAACTCGAAGTCAAAAATCTTGGTTCTGGTGGCTTAACTGTGAAAAGTCCCGAACTTTTACTTAAGATTACAATTTTTTCATATTTTTTATCTCCCGGTTACTTTTCAGATAATTTAATCGAAGTATTTACTTAAATTAATTTAGATTATTAATACTTTATTTTAAAGTTCGAGTAGTCCTTTTTTCAATTATTTGCTTCATTTAACTACTGGATTTGTGTAAAAAGTCTCATTTAGCTCTAATAGTAGAAGAGTCTTTTCAGTGTTACATGCTCCACGTTATCCTAAAAGACTCAATTCATTACGGAAAACATATTTCCTTTTTTTACGGATAAACTAAAACCAATGTTTTGAATTAATTTTTAAATATTTAATAAAAAAATATAAATCCTAAGAGTAAATTCCTTTTTAAAAGGCATCTTAATTGCTTTTATCTAATTTAAGCGCACGTGTCTTGGGCAGACAGGGGATCATAAGTAGTACGATCCTAAGTTTGGGGACTGTTGTCATTACTCACAACGAAAGCAAATACCTGAAATTAAGCAACTTGAAATGGCTTCTCCCAATGCGAGGTTGGCGAGGTTGGTTTAGTTTTATGACATGGGACCAAACCACACGGGCAGTTGTTATCTTCCGAAACAAGTCAGGTATGTTCAGCGATGTAAGAAAGAAGGGTTTTCTTGGACCACATTAAACATTAAATTATGTTATATCTTAGGTAAAGCACCAATGAAAATTTTGGAAATGCTAAGTAAGGTGTATGTAGTGAATCTTTCATGGCGAGATCTAAGGTTTACGAATGGCATCGGCATTATAAAGAGGGATGATAATCCATTGAAGACAATTAACAGATTGGAAGACTTTCGACTTCACTGAAAACTGAAAATGTTGTATTGGTGTTAAAAGTGTTCGAAACGATCGTCTTCAAACAATTGCACAAGAGGTTGTTCAAGAGGTTGCACACTTCTTGAAAATGTCGTTTGAGGAAATGCATCGTCATAAAAGGCGTCAGTTCAGGTCAAGTGACTTGCAAGGTATCTTCCGCATGGCAACGCACCAGGACATTGATCATAATTGGTAAATAATGCCTTGACAAAACTCGCACTTACGAACTTCCACATCATTCTATTTACCAGACTTAGCTCCGGTTACTCTTACCTGTCTCCACTACAAAAAAAAAAAATTAAAAATTTCCGAGGACGCCATTTTGTGTCATCAGATGAAGTAAACGAAGCATCGCAGGAGGTCTTAGGGGTGTTTGGGAAAAATGGTTTCCAGCTGTGCTTCCAGTTGTTATACGAACGCTGTCAGAAATGTAACGTTACCCAAGGGAATACTTCGAAGGTGGACGTGATTCGTTGCTATGAACTATGCAGGGAAAGGTTTCACACACCTTGTCTCCAAACCTCTGGATCATACTACACATGCATTTCTTCTGATACAAAAATAAGGTAAAATCAAGTTCAGTTTAAAACATAGTATAACTGATTACAAACATTATAAATTTATTCTCAGAAATAGATAGTCATTCAAAATGACACATAAGAAACAGAAAGCTTTTCATTCAGAAATAATCCGATATTTTCAAGATAAGTTTAAATAATTCAAACCATATATTTTTTGTATAATTAAAGATATTTTTTACCAATGAGGAGTAAATATATACCTCGTACTTATATATACGGGATTTTTAAAACAAACTTACACAGAAGTATATATATCAATGCGCTGTTACAAAAGTTTTCAGTACGGAGGTCATCTTAATTGAGATAAAAAATATCTAATATGAAAGTATATAAAAAACTTTAATATGCATTTGTTTAAAGTTTGCAAATAAATGTTTTAATTTTTTTAGTAAAAATTGTATGTAGTATAAGTACTTTCGTTCTTTTCAAATTCAACACCCTCAAGTCCCTCTTACATCAAGTCATATCCCCAACATTACAAGTTCCTCTGATAACTTACACACACATCTACTAAATATAAATACTATATATTTTATGATTATTGTTTAAACTTCGAGGGTTATTATCTTTATAAGCATAATACAAGCAAAATAAAAGTACCATACTACAAGCATTTTGCTATTTGTTTATTTTTTAAATCCTGCAACATATCTAAAAATTTTAGCCAACAGTTTTAAAGAAATAGTACAAGTCAGAAATATAAAATATTTATTTCTAACGATAATTAATCCCTTACTAAAAAACCAAAGCCGATATTGAATTAACAGCATTTGCCCATTCCTCTGGAAATACAGTTTATGAGCAGTTCATAACTTGTTTTTGTAATAACTTGAAAAAAAAAACATGTTTAATAAAGAAAAGAGTAAAATAAATATAAAGTCTACATAAGAGAGAAGGCATACGTAATAAAATACTTCAAAAAAGTTGACAACCTTTAATAAATAGAAAAAAAAACGTTAATTATATAATTCCTTCTTTAAATTAAGAAAACTGAAAAATAAATTTTTAATTAATCCTCATTAAGAGTTTAAAACGTAACTTAAATAGTTGTTTGCTTTTAAACCGTAAATGCTGCAATGTGATAATGAATTGAAATCAAATAACATTCCTTTGTTATGTGTTTCTTTGCAAGACAATGACTCAATGCATGAATTAGGAATTTACTTTACTTTCATTTAATTAATTAAATAGTCTATCCTTAAAACACTTAGCTTGCTTACGACATACTGTATAAAAATTAAAGATTGCCAGAAATAATAATAGAATATCCGTACAAAACTGCAATAAAATTTTTAAAACTATACTCAGTGCATACTAATTTAAAATATGATCTTGAGGAAAAATAACACGAGAGAGAAGAAATATTACAATTGCATGTATGTACAGTGTGTCCAGCCTTAATGGGACCCATTAGCTAATTTCCGAACCATTCGGTTTAGAGATGCACTTCCAATTTGAAAAATGTTTTTAAAAAGGTAAAGAATGTTTTTTACGTGCTTTTCGAACCAAAAAACCCATTTACAAAAAAATTACAAAAATGAAATTTTTATACGGTCCCCAGATCCTATCACTTGTATTTAAGAAAAGATGCAGTACGCAAAAACAAAGTAAACAGAAAAAGTTTCATTTTATTACGATAAAAACTGACGCAGTTATGGCTACGTAAATTTGTAGCATCCGATTTGCTCAGAAAAGGGCGTCGTATATATATTGAGTTTACAGAACAGTAATTCACTATCTACAGAAAGAGCAAAAGAAAAACATCATAAATTGACAATCTGCATTGCTGTATGGGAAACAATAAAAATTAAATTAAAGAAATACAACTTGTACCGAAAAGATTAAAACAGTTTGTTTTGACAAATAGCAGCAAAATAATACAGGAATTGCCGTTAAAATTATAGCATAATGTGGAAAGATGAGCCAATCCTGAATCAGGGGCTTTATTATATCAGAATGACCAAATTAACTTAAATAATGGTGAAGGCACGAGGTGTGTCACGAGACAAGGAAATACGTCTATGTCAACTTACAGTTTTATACAAGCGTTGAACAGCACAGGCAATTGTATAATAAAATGAATGTCTTCCAGTGGGAAATTTAATGGTATAGTCTTGCCGCCTCTCTCTTATTTCGATTACACTGCCTATAAAATAGTACTATTTCGCTATATATTCTTCATTTGTATACATCTCGTTCTCCCGTACTAGAATACGTAGTATTCGTATACGACTGTACGCAATTGCGAGCGACTACATAACAGATTTTTAACGTTCGTCATGATCAACAAAAACGCAGCAATTCAGACTGAAGCCGCAGCATATAAGTATTTTTTGGAACTGCTTTTAAATTGTTTTCTTCGTCCAAAATATTTTATTTTTTCTATGTTTTAAACGTACACAAAATAAATTTTATTTCTTAAGTACTCAATTATTGTATTATTAACATAAGCTTTTAAATTTAAAAACGATTTACATAGTAGTGACGTGAAAGAGCAAAAGTTCCCTGGCAGAGTTCCAACTAATTTCCCTTTGGAGACGGCCCCTTACTAGATTCTTGAAAATAACCGAGAAAATGGATAAAATATATGATTTTCAAAGTTTCATAACGCGGCCAATTTTTATCGTAATAAAATGAAACATTTGTGTTTACTTTGTTTTTGTGTACTGCATCTTTTCCTATATATAAGTGATCAGATCTGGGCATCATATAAAAATTAATTTTTGTAATTTTTTTCTAAGCGGGTTTTTTGGTTCGAAAAGCGAGTAAAAACATGCTTTTCCTTTTTAAAAACATTTTTCAAATTGGAAGTGCATATCTAAACCGAACGGTTCGGGAATTAGCTATTGGGTCACATAATAGCTGGACACCCTGTATATTACACATAAAAGAAGAAAAGGCTGTTTAATTCACTTTTAAAATAGATAAAATTGGTTATTACTTAGTAACTAATTATTAGATTCTGAGTTTGATATAATATTAATTTAAAGATTTATTGCATTTCAGTACAAATGCCATCAATGTAAAGTTACTGAGAAAAGTAAGTAAGACAAAGCGTTAAATTTGACTTCCTGATGAGTGACTAGCCATCTGAATTATTTTTACCGTGTTGTAAATGTTTATAAATAAGTATGGAAAGTTTCCAATATAATACACTCGAAACCTAAGTAGCCATCAAGGTAAAAAAAAAAAAAAAATTGAATCTAAGGACATTATTTTTTCAAAAATATATCTGAAAACTTAAAACATTACATGTACATTGCAAGCCAACATTCCATTTGAATGAATTCTCTCTCAAACTGTACTAATTAAGGTTAACAGTTTTCAATATTAAGGTTTTCCACTTAAGATTTAATAGTTTTCCAAACAGATAAGAATAATTAAAACTGGTTCAGTACTTAGGATCAGTACTTATTATTTTAATTACGCAATTTCAACCTTTCCCTGAAGCACTTTCTTTTCTAATTAAAGAAGTATATTTAACTACTAGACTCAAGTAAGTGCTTATGATTTCTTTCAAATATAATCGAAAGAATATTGCAGGTTGTCTTGTATTACGGTAATTCTAATAAATCTAAAATAGAAAAAATCTCATTATTCCAAGTACATTTATGTATTTGTTAAGAAATATTTTGCAGTATATTAATGAAATTTGTATCCATGAAAAAATCCAAATTTATCACTTTCAAAAGAGAATCATTCGTAATTGTGCTTGTAATGAATTTGTTAATTACTAATTACGACATATACTAATGTGTGTTCCCCACTTAAGCGAGGCAAGAAAAAAAAATTACATCAAAATTTCTTACAAATGGTTTCAGCTTATTAATGACTTGCATGCATCGCAATTTTGATTTGTAATTGTTGGTTTAAAAAAAATGAATGTGTGACGTCGTGGACTTGGTAGCGTATTGGAACCCCAGGCTAATTATTAATAAATACTTTTAATTGTGATCAAATATTGATTTTATTTCGTTTTTTTAACATTTAAAAGATCACTATGAAGAGAAAAAGAATTCAGTTACAGGTGTTAGTTCTATTAAGAAAGTTCTATTTAGTATTGGGGTCCACTCCTCGCGTCTTCTTTATTCGTCCGTCGGATACTGCCTCAGGAGTCAATCTCGGCTTTCATCTTGGGAGTCTATCTCGGCATTTCTTTATTCGTCCGTCGGATACTTTCACCGGGGTCGGTCGTGGGGAGTCCTCTCGGGAGTACATCGCATTTCTTCCTTCGTCCGTCGGATCTTGTCTCGAGAGTCTATCGTGGGGGTCGATCCGGAGAGGCCCTCGCCTCCCGCTTTCTTCCTAGATCCGTCAATTCCTCCTCGGAGGTTTATCGTGGGAGTCAATCAGAAGCCATCGCACTTCTTCCTTCGTCCGTCGGATCCTTATCTCGGGACTCTATCGTGGGAGTCGATCCGGAGCCATCCCTCTTTTTCTTGGGTCGACCCTTTTAAACTCTAGGGGAGGGTCCACTCCATGCCCCTCATCAACCCCCATTGGCCGACCTCCAGGGTTTGCTTCCGGCACCTCTGTCTTGCAATTTCACCATTCGTGCAGAGGTAACAAAGGTTCCTGTCCCTCTCAAAGGTCGCCGGTGACAAGGGCGTGGCTGACATCTGGTACTCCAACCTTCTGGCCGCCTTATTCTCTTTTGATGCCACCCGCCGCCGTCTGCCAAGGTGCCAGCCTTTCAAGACTTACAATCACTGCCTATGAATGAAAAATAACTCAGTGATGCCCAGCCCATAGTGTTTGCCAGTCACACCCGCGCTGACAGTCCAGCTGTCCGACAAAGCAAAATAACGCCAACGCCACGTGCTCCCCGGCTGTGAAGTTCCTCAAGAATAGGGGCGATTTCTCCTTTGTGACTACGTCACAAATGCAAATATTTATGTGTTTTTGTAGAAATCAGATTTCAATCCAATATAATGTATTAATTAAATTATTGTCATTTTGGTTGGAGAAGAAAGTATTTGCTACATGAAAAATATCCTTATTTTGCTGATTAAACCAAAATTTTCAAAATACAAAGGTGCCTAAGAAAATTACTGTAGGAAAATATTGTGATAGTTCTTATGCTTCTGACTTTTGATTCTAAAACCTATATGTTTCTTTAAAAATGTTAATGATTTACAATTCTTGAAAATGTAAAAGAAAATTTAGAACAAACACATTTTGACATTTTGACGAAGGATTAGGTAATATATATATAGCAGGGGTGGGCAAAAAGTCCGTAAACACTTTAAAAATTTATAAATCATGGAAAATTAAACAAATAAAAAACGGTTTGCACGTGTAGCATGGATAATTCATGGGATTTTTCTTAAGATAGGATGAAAAAAATTAAAAATGGTCAATATATGGCTCTGGTACAAACGACATAGTTAAAAATATGCAAATGGTATACTGATGCTCTTGATCCAGACCCAGTTCTCCATTGCATGCAAAGTAAGCGAACAAGGATGCTGAGTAGGAAAGACAAAATTTTATCGGTGTCTTACATGAACGAGGAATCAGCGACTATTGCACTGCGTAAATTCCGTGATACGTTCGGGAAAGAAAGAATCATTAGTAAACGTTGCAAGTTCCCATGGCCTCTTCAGTCTCCAGATCTGACACCAGCAGACTTGCGGTTATGGGGACAGTTAAAATCTCAGGTGTATTGATCCCGTCCATACAATCTGTCGGAATTGAAAGATGCGATCCACCTTGTGTTGTCATCTATACAGCCGGACATCCTGCCCTCACCGTTGTTAGATTTGTGACACGCCTGAAATGTGTTTTCCCCTATGGTGGTGCACATGTGGAACATATGCTGGTATAATAAATGATTTGGTAACATTATTTTTGTTATTTGCAAATCGTTTCTTTCAGTTATGTGCAAAACGCCACCTATCAACTGTTTTCCGAACTATTATTTTTTCTTATTTAAAAAAATACAGTCACTTATCGATGATAAACCTGCAAACCGTTTTTAATTTTCCAAGTTTAATAACTTTTTAAAGGTTTTTACGGACTCTTTGCACAAACGGTATATATATATATATATGTATATATATATATATATTCATCCCCTCTATTCTGGTACTTCATTTCATTATTCCCAAGTTTTATTAAGTAGATGAATCTATATTTTTAAATATCACTGTAAAATAGAAAAAAAATATAGAAATTATTTTAAGTAACAAGCGAGATATTTAACACGTATAACGTAATTAGAACAAATTAAAACGATGAGAATGTAGTACAAATTACATAAAAAAATCTAAAGTTCTCTATTAATTTACAAAAAAAAAAAAGATTGAGATCAGTTGTACCGTAAATAATGTCAGTTGATTTTAAAATTTTACTTTGAGTTTTACAAACTTTTATTTTCAATTGGGAACAAAAAATAGTCAACTGTTCAACACACTTTGCTCATCTAAAGTTACAAAGTTTCAAAGGGTTCATGTTTAATCTGTTGAGACATATTTTTAAAATACCATGGGCAAAATGAAACTTTGTTTTAGAACTCGTTAAAAAATTAATGTACAGCTGTCTTTGCGGGATTGAATGTAAAATTCCATGTGAATAGTGAACGAGTATACATATTATTTCAGATATTGAGTAGATTTTCTTTAGTTTCTGCGATATAAAAAAGTTCAGGGAATATTAAGTAAGCGTAATCAATATCGCTCATTTTTGCTGAATTAGTGAAATAAATATTTCTTTTGTTTTAAAAAAATACATTGCGTCCTTGAAAAAAAGCAAAGAACACAAGGATATCTATACGCTCAAAACCCTTATAAGGTTACTTTTAATTTTTTAAATAACACTAATGAAATGCTAAATATTCTTTAAATTGGCATTAGTTGCCACACTTCTCATGTGTATTAATTGTTCGTGTTGGTAACGAAAACATTTTCCCCAGAATAAAAAATTAATGACACACTAATTTGTTTTGTTTCTGCTGGTATGTCATCATGTTGAAACCACATTCGGTAGTGAATGGTGATCTACGCCTTTTACGACAGTGATAATAAAATCTATTTCAGAAGAATAAGATAACACTGGTCCGCACCCACAAATTTGCTTCAATATTTCGTGTGTGGGATATTTAAATCTTCAAATGAATGCAGCTTCACCCTTTTTTGAACACACCTTTTATCACTAAAGAAATCCGGAATAGCAAATTAAGAATGGAGTTAATTTACTAGATATTGCCCTATATGTTAAAACTTTTTATTTGTCAAGAAACTCGTTGACTCTTAATCAGCGTTTATCACACTGTGGTGCGCACCCTCTTGGGAGGGCGTGATAACCCTACAAGGGTACACGAGTGTGTGAAAAATCAAAAAATCAAATATTATTTCAAAACATTATTAAAATTTTCAGAAAATAAGCATAACAAAATACATTCTGACATTTAAATAAGAAAATACACATTTACACTAATATAATATACTTATAAATTTATCAGTACTGTACAATGTATTTGATAATAAATTTATCAATAGTAAACGAAGAGAGCAAGTTTAATAATTAACACTGACTTCCATGGGATTGTCATATATAATAAAATTATATTAAAAAGTTAATATATCTCTAGATAATTATGGTTTTACTGATTACACTATGATTAAATAGGTTATGCATGAGATAAGTTTACATCCATTTCAGAAAAAGAGATTACTTTAAACATCTTTACTCCACTCAAGCCATTACTATATTATTTCCCTATCTGGTTTTACAGTTCTAAGGTAACTGAATCCATCATCAGATTCTCTCACAGACAGATACAACTGGATAAAAGACTACTAATCTGAACCTTCAAATATAGAAATAAATTATTTCTCTGATAAACAGAAATAAACACATTGCTTCCAACGAGTTCTCGTTGAAAGAGGAATAACATACCCAAGATCATCTGCTTTCCTTCATCCATCAACATCTGCTACTACACGGTTTTTAAATAAAGTAGTATTGTAGCTTTAGTATCAAATTGCATTATTATTGCATTCAATACAATGTTATTGTATGGGGGGGGGACGATGAAAATTAAGATAGAAAATTGAGTCGCAAATACTGAAAGTTTGAGAAGCACTGCTCTAAATTAAAAAATCATCATTCCTAGATACAAATTTTAAGTTTTTGCATTCATAAAAAATGTGAATTCGCATCATTTTTAACCCCTATCTTCTTATTTAGAACATTTGTTATTTGTTTCCAGCATTACATTGCTGGCCACCGTAAATGCAACACCAAGAAAGACAAGAGATAGCACAACAAAATTTATTTTGTAGATAACATGTTGATCAGGTATCAAATGATTAAATTTATAGACTTCTGTAAAGTGTGGTTCCTGCCAGAATCAGTAGCTAGAGTAGCCGCCATTGTTGAAGATCATCGCTCCCAGACGCCTCGGCATTGATTCAAAGAGACTTTGGATGTGTTCTTGGGGTACAGCAGGCCAAGCAGCTTCCACACATTGCCAAAGTTGATCTGGTGTGGCAGCTGAATGTGAAATCTGGGTCAATCGTTGAGCAACCATGGACCATATGTTTTCTATCGGCGAAAGATCTGGAGAGCGAGCCGACCAGGGAAGCAATTCAATCTGGTGATGGACCAAAAACCTTTGGACAATGCGTGCCACATGTGGTCGCGCATTATCCTGTTGAAATATGGCATTGACCAAGCCCTAAAGATAAGGAAGGCTAACTGGCTCCAACACCTCGGAGATGTAGCGCTGGCTGTTTAAAGTACAGGCAATGCGTACTAGTGGAGTGCGAGAGTGATATCCAATACCGCCCCATACCATAATACACGGTGCAGGACCAGTGTGGCGGTGCATAACATAGCTGTTCAGCATCCTCTCTCCACGGTGTCTCCAGACTCAAATCCGACCATCGTGGTGTAGCAGACATAGGCGTGACTCATCAGTAAAGACAACTTCATTACATTCTGCCACCCACATCCTTCTTTCATCGCACCATTGGCGGCGGAGACATCTGTGGTTCTGTGTCAAGGATAGACAAAGCAATGGACGTCTTGTGGACAGACCAATCTGCTGTAAACGACGTCTATTGTTACGAGCAGACACTGAACGATGTGTTACAGACTCAATGTGCTGTGCTATGGTTCGTGATGAGACTGAGAGATCCGTCACTGCCATGCGCACAGTTTGCCCGTCCTCACGTCAAGTGGTGCATTGAGGTGGATGCGATCGACCACGTTGGTCCGTCGTACCCTCCTGCATCCAACGGTCACATATCCGCATTACAGTTGTTTGGTTTCGTCCAACACGACTACCGATTTTCCTGAAAGTTATCCACAATCTCGGTAGGCCACTATCCTTCCTCTGTCGAACTCGGATACTTGATCAAAAGCTGATCGCTGTTTTGTACGAGACATAACTGATGGTTTTTTGAAAAAAAAACACAAGAGAAACACAATTGCCAAACTTGAAATCGTCGAAATCTACAAGCCTTAAATAGCGCCTTGAGGTGGTGCCACAGGCGTGCGTGATGTGGTGTCTATGCTAAAATTCTAATTATCTGCATATCGCACCTCTGCTAATGCATGTTGTAAATTTCATGTTATTTGCCTGCTTCTTTCAGTGCGTTGCATTTACGGTGACCAGCAGTGTATATTAAAGTGCATTTATAAGTGTATGAGCATGTATAACTTATTTTTCCTCCTACATTCATTTAACCCAATGATAAATAATATATGTACTTTTGTGTTAATGACTTTATTTCTAGGCATAAATTTGATGATATTTTGACTAGTAGAAAGAATTTGATATATTTTTGTCGATGGTAGATACAAGAAAGATATCTATACAATTAAAAATAAAAGACATAACACTCTTTTGAGCAGAATTACTGAACTTGGAAATCAAGCTCCAGTTATTAATAGTCAATTTATACGGAATCTGAAACGAGATCTAGCAAAACGCTTTTTTGTCAGTATTGACACATATTTAGTCTTGTTTAACCAAATAGTTTTTTAAGCTTCTTATCCATACATAAGCAGCTTACATGTCTGAAACTGTAATCTCATTGTTGTGTTTGTATAAGTATATCCTGTGTACTTAAACGTTTTCTTATTCATTTTCCATTAGGCAAAATAAATTATTATTTCTTAACCTTTTTTAAGTTAAAATAAAAGAGGTTAATAAAGCCTTATGGAATAAAACTTATATGTTTTTTTTTAATTTATTTTTTCTCTGTTATTCAAGCTAAGCGAATGAGATCCATTGCTATTTTTAGTTACTTATTTTTCAGCGCAGATTTACTATTTTCTACCGATTTTTTCCCCTCAAACCTTTGAATTTATTTAATTGTAATTAATGAAGATATGAAAATAACTCAAGTAATAATATTATTAAAATTTTATATACAGCAAAAATCTTAACGGTTGCTTTGATAATTTAGTTGCATCCTCAACATCGCATCCAGAGCAATACGAGAAGTAATGACTCACGACTGAACAATGGTAAGGAACCGAAATCTAAGAAAGCACTTCCACACCAATTTCTGGATGATTTTAAGGCTAATGTGATGCATTATTGATGCAGTGCTAAAAACCAGTCGTCACGATTTAATTTTTAAAAAATTTTTTTATCTCAATTTTTTTTATTTCGAGAAAAATGCTCAGCTTGTTCTTTATCACTTACATTTTTCCAGTTAAATAATTATGCTTCCTGGTGTAGAACTAGTTCATCAGCAGCTCTTCTCATGTTTGTAATTTATGACTAGAGTGTCCGGTTTCAAGTCGTGAGACCATTGAAGACACACCGTGTAAGTGGGTCAAATATACGTTAAATATGCCATGGTGCAATACAGTCGCATTGGTGTGGTAGTTAAGAGAGGGAGGTACAGCTCAGGTAATTCTCGTCACTTGACCGAGGATCGAAATTGTGAAGTCCGTCACCAATACCTTTCGTGTTTTTGGATGCGATGTTATTAAAACTCTCCCTTTAACTCACTCAAGTTTGTAATTTAATATGCATATAATTTTCAAACACAGTAGGACCCTGATTTAACGAATTTCTCGTGAAAGAAGATTTTGTTAGTTAATTCAGGCGTATTAATTATATTGGGGTCCAAACAAGATACAAAGTGCTTTCGCTTGCCTTTTGAAAATTACATAATAAACAACTAAACACACAATATAATACACATAGAGTTAGAAACTGAACACTTTTTATTCAACAGCTAAAAATCATTTTAGTGAATTATTACGCACCATTTAATTGGACATTTTAAAATTCTGACTAGCAGGTGTTTGACAATCTTTTTGTGGTGTTTTACTTGAAATATTTCTTTTACGACTTTGTTTTGAGAAGAAAATAGTGCATTGTGTCTGTGTGCTTACATCCTAATGCAAGGATGTCAAACTCAAAGTCTAACTTGGGCCAAACAAACAAGGTTTAACTTTAGGTAGGCCATACACACACACAAAAAATGGAATATTCATATAAACGTAAATTTATTTCGAATAAAACATTGTAACAAACATAAATAAAAGAACAATAAAAATTTAATGCTAACACGTTGTTTAATGTTTAACACTAGACATCTTTTTTCTCTCTACTACTATATTTCATATTTCAGAAAATTTTTTTATACTTTGTTATTTATTATTGCGTGTGTCAATATACTGGACAGGCCACATGCCCGCTTTCTTCGAGTTTGATACCCTAGTTCTAATGCATAAGGTACGTTTACACAGTTTTCAAACAATGTAAAACATTGTAAAATTTAACAGTTTTCTGATAGGTGTTTCGTTATCCATTTTCGGCTTCAGATTCACTATTCATTGTTTGTTCTATTCAAAAATCAAACAATTGGTTTAACTTATTACTCATTTGCATGTAAAAATATAATAACGGTACACATAATTTCACATCAAAATGTGTTGCTTACAAGCACAAAGTAATTTTTCTGTTCCGGATAAAAATAAATGTCATTTGGAAAAAAAATTCCAATTTTTTTCTTATAGAAACTAATAAAAACATTTTCCAGCTGTTAAAACGAATCGTTAATTCGGGGTCTTTAATTCGTTCTAAATAGGGATTTTTTCACTTAATTTTATTTGAGGAAAGACATAATTCGGGAAATCATGAAATTCATTAGATAGGGTTCGGTAAATTGGGATCACAACTGTACATCGCTTTATTGAATATAATTGGACTCAAGCGCAAAATAATTTAATTAGATTTTCCTTGGAAAAATCGGAGTTTATCTTTATTTGTTCTTCAACAATTTGCTTATATATATATATATATATATACCAGCTTTTATCAAACATTGCATAACTTTGATGATTTCTAAAAATGATTTGAAATATACTTTTGAATTTTGACAATCATTTATAATCATTATTATTTTTTTAAAAAAATTGTAAAATATATAATTTTTTTTTAAAGAAACAACCTCAGGTCTTGTAAGATGAGTGGGTGATAAACTTCTAGCAATTCTGAAAAATATAAACTAGAATTTTGTTTTCCCTAATTATGGCTACCATGCATCAAACAGTGATTTTAGGAATGGGAAAAATGCTTTGTAAATTGTTAAGGAGATCTAATAAATAAGGGCTTTGAAAAATATGACAAAATTAATATATTTTAAAATTCTATTTGTCTGACTTGGAAGAAATTCGTTTGAATGAACTTATTGCGGGTAAGCGTTGAGAGAGTGAATGATTAAATGTTAACGTCGTAACGCTCAGCTACATGAGGGCTTTTGGAGACGGACCTTGTAATTTTGAGCCATGTTCAAGTGACGAAAATGACACCTGAGTTGTCACACTTTCTCCTAACTACCACACCACCGGGAGGACGTGTGAGCTCTCTACAGATTTAATGAGCATCGCATTCCTACACGGCGGGACTGGGCTCGAACTCGTGACATACCAGTCACGATCCGATACCTTGGCCACTCGGCTACCGCGGCCACAAGGTAAACGTTCAGACAGACAGTTCTAGGAACCCTTGCGTCTTAGGAAAATTTCAGGTGGAAGCTGGTTTTCAGAAGATGTGTTAAATAACACCTACTTTTTGCATCTATCAATCGTATTTCTGAGATGAAATTGAGCTAAAAATTATGCTGTTGGTTATGTGGCTCGTTACCACATTATTAATTGTTGACAACGTTTAAGGATCTTTTTGGTGATATTAAACCCTACAAAACAGAAGTACAGCGCATACAACAAAAATTCCTTGATGCTTACTCTTCAACAAATTATTTCCCGTATATACTGATATATTTTAATTTAACTTTTTGTTCACAGACCATCAACCTCTTATATTAACTTTTCGACACTACCCTGAAAACGCCTTACGACGTCAATTCCGTTAAATTGAATATATTTTACAGTTCACTAAGATTGTTGCACACATTTCTGGTAAAAAAATATATAGTAGATGGCGCATTATATAGATAAGAGGAAAAACAGTTATTTTCAGTTTCAAAGGAATCGCAAAATGACTGTAAATAGATGAAGAATTGATATGAATTCTTACTTCGGAATTTTTTCCCCCTAAAACTTCAAAAGTTTCCTGTTTATACGTCATATTCAATATATTTTTTAACGTTTACTTCTAACATGCAACCTTACTATCGATCCGAATACCATGAGTGAATATTTTAAAGCATACACGACCAGCAACATCTAGACCATAGGTTCTCAACCTTTTTTGAACTGGTGCTCCATTTTCTAGTAAATATTTCGATACCGCCCCCTTTTCTAGTGAATATTTTGATACCGCCCCCTCCCACTCTAGAGAAATAAGAGTGTACATGATACATGGTGAAAATAAGAGTTAAGTTTTAAAAAAATATCCTTTACTAATAGAGAATATATTTTTTAATTCTTTCTAAAACACCAATTGTTATTACTTGCGAATCAGAAATAGCTATTGCCGCAAATATATTTAACTGTGTAATATTATATATTTTAATCATAGATAGGATACTGTTGAAATTGAAACGGGCCATTGAATTTCTTCTTCATTTGAAAGACACGCACATGTTATAAAGACAGGCAAGGGTTTTGATGATACGAAGTCATTCATAATAAACTATTGCTTTTAAATAAATATAAATTGACAGTTTCAGCCTTTAAGGAATCACAAGTTCATTCCTGGTTAATATATTTCATTTGCTTCTTGGAAAATATACGTAATGAAATACAGTGAATGGAACATTTTCCCTACTGTTTATAGACAATTTAATATAGGTCTGAATGTAATGTAATCTTTAAATTTTTCACACATCTACTTCCCGGAGTAGAGAAATATGATAATTTTCGTACATGTGATACAGAAATGATTTAAATGCATACACTCAACATACGGTAAACAGTATTGTAGTTTACTTCTGTTACTACATAATCAACATGTTTTTTTAGTCCTTTTTAGACTATATATGGTTAATCTGCCCAAGATCCCCCGCGCATCTCAACACCCCCTAATTTTCTCTCTGGGTCGTTTACTGCTCCCCTGAAAACCTCAAATGCCCACAAGAGGGCGTTATCGCCCACGCTGAGAACGTATGATATACAATAGATTGTAAAGCGACCTTTAAGCAAATAACTACATATACTATCTGGCATTTTGGTAATATAGATAACCAAAATTG
Organism: Trichonephila clavata; assembly: GCA_019973975.1. Lineage (NCBI taxonomy): Eukaryota > Metazoa > Arthropoda > Arachnida > Araneae > Nephilidae > Trichonephila > Trichonephila clavata. The sequence goes on along the minus strand of BMAO01009001.1, from coordinate 46,903 downwards.
AGCAAGAAAGTACCAGAAGAAAGAAAAAAAAAACTCGGCATTTACTTAACTTTTTTTTGGTAAATTTTCCACAGTAGACAGTATATTTAATTTAAAAAAATTGGTTTCTTTGAATCATTGTTGTTATCTGAAGTTTACCAGTATTGTTTAAGTATCATTGACCATTGAAACAGACGACAAGACGTTAGTCAAATTGTTTGTCAACAGACCGATTCATTTTTAGGATAGAAATACTTGTCAAAAGATGGGCCTCATGATTTAGTTACCATGAAAATTGCTCTGTGCATGTCTTTGGATAATTAGAAAAATAATAGGATTCAAACATTTACGTAATTCCTGTCTTCACCTTCAAGCAAATATAATCATTACACGTTGGAATATCATCCTGAAATCAACGTTTATATGTCTTCCCAATCCAGTAAGGCCTCGTTATTTACCAATTTTTCTTTCTGAATAGCACAAATTTTTGTAATGATTCCCAAACTACACCGACGGAATTTTACTTTAGTGAAATATCCTAATACATGTAAATCCTTGCATAAGAACAATAGAACCTCCATCAGGTAGTGTTTGGAAATTATCACACTGCAGTAGTAAATTTCTTTCTTAATATAAAGTATCAATATTTTTAATATATATGGTGATGAAGCACAAAATGCACCAAGCAGATTTATAAGTTTTTAGGTCATAATATATAGTGTTATCTTTTTCTTATGAGATTAAGTGAATTTATTCAATTTAGCGGCATAAAATGGCTCTTCACATTATGGACGTTTCTGTATAATATGTACTTTCTAAGAATAACTCTCCCACAAACGTCTTATAATTTTATTATTCTGTAATCATAATAAAGTATATTTTTTCTTTTTATTAACTTCTTACTTTTCGTAGTAGTAACTGTTCTTTTGGAAGAAACTGACTAATTTTCGATGTTCAGTTTGTAAATATAATCTTAGAGATAGAATATTCTAATCCTATGAGTGTGAATAATGAATGAAATTAGAATATATTTTCTTTCTTTCTTAAAAAAAGGTTAACTTTATCAAAATTAATGGCAATTTGCTGAAAAAGATTCCGCCAGATATTCTAAACATTCTATAATTCAAGTGGATGATTAAAATACTTTGTAATAAAGTAACTATTTATACTCTATCATTTTAACCACCAAGACGTCATTGGATTAGCTACCAATAAATTATTTCCGACTAGTTTACAAGTGCATGCTTCAGTAGTAATGCATTTATTATTTAAAAATTAAGCAATATATTATAAATTTTTCATGCATTGTAGTAATTTACAAATAAACAAAAGTTCAAATAAGAATTCAAATTCTGTCAATTTATTAAGAAAATCCATGGCATTTGTGAGACTGTTATTGTTTTGTGCCTAAAAAAGGTTTTTCATAATCTGTTTTCTTAGCTTATTTTTGAAGCAATCAACTTTTTAAGATAAAATGTATACTTTTATATACACAATAAATACTTTTTTGCCCGAAATATAGTTGCATTATCACTTCAATGTATAACTAAATTCCACTTCTTAATAAAAGCTAGCATATTCTTTCAGTAAAATATTGATTTACTTATATTACTGCATGTATCAGAAAAATTCTATTCTGAAGAACTAAGTACAAAATAACACTTCTTTATAAGAAACAAAAATAAGACTAGAAATATCTAAAAATAGATCTAAAGTCTTACTTTGGATAAGAAGGGTTTTCAGAGAGTGGAAGTTATTTATTGCTCTTGGATCTAGAAAAACGGAAATGTTAATAAGGAAAATGGCCGCCAGAGAAATTTATATCTCAAAGACAGGAAACAGATTTCTCTCTTTTTTTCAATATCAAAATTCCTCAGGATCCAGATTCTCATCATTTTCTTTTAACGTCTCCTTATCTTTTGTTCCTAATAAGTTTTTTCATCGATGTCTGATAAAAAGCAGGGATGTTAGGATAAAAAGACATATTTTTCTTGTTCCAAATATAAATTCGAAGTTTTCATTACGAAAGCTTACGTGAGTTAAATACGTACTAGTTACTGATAACTATTCAGTAGGAATATATGGGTACTGATATTTTTCTTTCAAATACCTTTTAGATTGATAGCGCAAAAATAAGTTGAATGTAATGGGATACGAAATAGGAATTTTAAAGCAAAGTAATTTATTATTACGGGAATGCGAAGTATGGATTCCTTGCATATTTATGGATGGGAAGAAAATGTAAGGAGATTTTGCCCTTAAAAGCAGTTTTCAATTAAACTTGTATACAAAAGGTACTCATTAACACACTCTTTAAATATACATTAATGATATTGAGTAACATAACTTGTATTATAAAATGGGCAGTTCAATATAAAATGAATAAATAGACACATGTACAAAAAGGGAAAAAATCCCAACACCAAGAAAGACTTATGTTAGATAAAAGCAATTTGTGGTACGCGTGTTTATACATCTGAAACAAGACATTGATTCAAATTTCGTCCTTAACAGTGGCAATAGTAGCACATGTCAGAACCAGCACTAGTCAGGGTTGCTTTAAATGCCTGCTGTAGAGTTTATGAGCGTTAATTGTATATTAAATTTGACGTCTTGAGTTGATGCTATCAAGAATGCTCTTAAGAAAAAGAAGCCATTAAAACAGCTCATCGAGTTTGAGCAAAGTCGTGTAATTTTGCTTGGAGAAGGTGGTTTTTCTTCCCACGTTATTGCATAAAGACTGCGTTGTAATGCATTCACTTTGCATGATTGTTCCGAGCAGGGGTCAAGGTATGGTAATGCCTCAAGAGGAACGAGTTCAGGGTGGCTACGTGGCACTACTGAAAGGAAAGACCACCGTATTCTGAGTATGGCTGTGGGCGTATCGTACTGCATCTGCGACAGAAATTCGAGCTGCAGTTTGTACTACAGAATCCCAACAAACTGATAGAAAACACTTACTTTACATGTCATATCCATTCATCCCGTGGCGTGTATTCCACAGAATCCAAGCCAATGCCGTCAAGCCAGAGTTTATTGGATGAGGGAGTGGAGATCAGCTGTGTTTCCTAAAGAAAGCTGGTTCTACCTTAGTGCCAGTGATGGCCATGTGTTGTTCAGAAGAAGGCCAGGAGAACGCCAGCAACCAAACTGTTTGCGGACTAGTCACATTGGACCTACACCTGGAATCATGGCCTGGGAAATTTTCCTAAGAAACTTATATACACTCAAGAGCCAAAACATTATGACCACCTGTCAATAACGAGTTGGCCCACCTTTGGGAAGCAACACAGCTTCAACCCGCCTTGGCATGGATGCCACAAGTCCTTGGTATATGGCCGGAGACAGATTGTATCATCTGTTTAAGCAACGGTCACGCAAATCCGAGATACTGCGAATTGGTGGCATTTTAACTCTGAGCTGCCGGCCTATGTCATCTCAAATGTGTTTTATCGGATTGAGATCCGGTGCGTTTGGTGGCCAGAACATTCACTGGAATTCAATACCATGTTCCTGGAATCACTCTATCACAATTTTAGCCTCCTAACACGGGGCGTTGGCCTCTTGGAATATTCCATTTCCAGCTGGAAAAATAGTGTCCATGTACGGGTGCAACTGGTCCACAATGATGTTCAGATAGCCTGTAGCACTCATGGCCTGCTCTACCACAACCACGGGCTCCAGAGACGTCCAAGAGAATGTCCCTTAAAGCATAATACTGCCACCACCGGCCTGTGTATGACCTACTGTACATTGAGGGGGCAACTGTTCGCCTGGAAGACGGTGTATCTTGACACGGTCTTCGGCGTGACGAATAGCAAACCGTGATTCATCTGACCGGGCAACTCTCTCCCACTGCTCCATGGACCAGTCACGATGTACCCAGGCACAACGCAGGCGCAGTTGGCGATGACACTTGGTCAGCAAAGACACACGAGGGGGACGTTTGCTGCGTAGCCCCATATCCAACAGTGTCCGCTGAACAGTGTGTTCCGATACTATTTACTTGGCCCTGTATTGTATTGGGCAGTCAGCTAAGCTGCTGCCTGGCTCCGAATTTGCTTCATCATGCGAGACAGTCTCCGACGAACTTTTATTTGATAGCATGTGGACGTCCAACACCACGTCGTCTACTGCTGGTTTCATCGTCATTCATCCCCTTTGCATAAGTACTAACAACTGTAGATCGTGAACAACCCACGAATCGCGCAGTTTCCGAGCCTTCGAGCAATTACAATCTGCCCTCTATCAAAGTCTTTTAGATCCGTAGCCTTTCCCTTCACACACAGAAGTAAGTGAAAGAATGATTCTTTAGACTCTCCAGCAGCAGTTAAACACCACTTCCACCTGATCACGTGCCTTCCACGTCATCCAAGCGAGTTCATTGCAAAATGTAGGGGTAGTCATAATGTTTTGGCTCTTGAGTGTACATTGTACAACACATAGGTAGGTATAAAATAGCATAATAAGAAATCACCAGAATATTATGGTGTTACAGAAACTAGCATATGCATACATTGAACAAATCGGATGAGTCGGTTTCAAATATTAAAAGTACTTTTAAGTTGGATTTGATCCCCCAGAGAAGCAATACAGCACATGCAGAGATATTAAATGCTTTCAATTAGGCTGTCAATTAATTCTGTAGGAAGTGCGAGCCATTACTCTTCCACGGAAGTCAAAAGTGTGACTGGGATTTCAAGAGGGGATTGAGATCAGCTACACGTCATCCTAGAGCGTCCCAAAAATGCTCGATAGGGTTACTGTCCGAGGATCAAGGTGACCATTACATGCGCTGAATTGTTTCCTGTTCAAGATAAGCATGCACTATGTTCTCCCCATTGTCATTCTGTTGCACAAAAGCAGTTATTGCCTAAATAAAAGAGCACATAAACATCCACAATGTTATCTCTATTAGTGTACACACTGACATTTTCACAGGAAAAGACATGGAGGTCTGTGGGTTCATCCAAAGGGAAACCACTCTAAACAAAGGCACTGCCTGATCTATCATGCATCTCTTTAACGGTTGTGTCTTGGCTGAAATTTATTTCCATGTTCTATTCAAATGAAAATACATCTATTATCGCTCTTTCTAGGCTTTATTTAGACTCATTCGCAAGAAGAACAGCCCAAAATAGATCATGTGTCCAATGGACATAAAGGTGTGCTCACTGAATTGGTTCCAGCCTGCGGTGTGACGTAAGTGGGATGAAAATGGCTGCTCACTTCACATAAAAACTACGTTCGTCAAGCCTTTGCATTGACCTTGATATTTACCTTTTCAAGTTTACAGCCAGAGAGGATCCAAGTTCTCCCGGATTTGTGGTTTTATTCCTTCGTAAGCTCACTGCCATATATTGGTCATCAACACTCGTTGTATCGTGATAACGTCCTTAGCTGAACCTCGTGGATGCCGAATACTTGATTAGAAAGTGTCACTAAAGTCTATGTGTGAATCACATACATCCACTCACATAGATCATTCTAGCTACTTCTAATTGATTTTGCCCTGCCTCTAGTCTACCAATAGCTTGCCATAGCAGTTCTTTGATCAAACAATATGACGTAAGGTTATTGTTACATTTTCGCTACTCTAGATTTCTAAACCCAGACACGCATTAATAATTGATGCCTTGCTCTGAGACATCAAATTTTATGCTCCTCATCAATGACGTATTCTGACTGCATCCCTTCTATTTTACATACTATAATTTCGTTCAGATACCTCTTTTAACTTATCAGCATATTAAAATTTCATTGAGATTTGACTTTTTTGGGGCGTGTTATTGTATATTTTTGTGATTTTTCTTAATTTATGATAACCAGAGTATGCAAATACTAATGGACGAATTGTTTAACGTAATTTTAAGGATTTAAGAATTGCTTTTAAAAATTGAGTTTGTAACGGAAAGCTTAATTTTTAATTAACTACAAATTCTTAATTTTGCAGTAGCCAAAAAGTTTTAATATTTAACTAAGAAAAACATAAATAAATTTGGCAACTTTTAAAGTTTAACAAATTTTATTCTCTTGTTAATCATAGTCTAACGTTAAATAAAGATTTTTATTAATTTTTAGGAATTCTCAAATAAAAAAAACATAATTTTTTGTTCAATTTGTAAACATAACATAATTTAAAGTTATTAAAAAATCTGTATAGATAAAATTGAGTAATTAATTAAATTCCGAAAAATATTTTTACTAAAGTGGATAATATAAAAACCATGTTTATTACTGAATGCAAGCAATTGAAACAAAAAAAATTAGCAATAGGCACCGTTACATAACATGACAGATATTAAATATAAATAATTTAATACAAATTGATGTTTAGATTACCTCTTACTGAGTCAGTATATACTTATTTTCTTTTTATTTTTATACTTATATTTAAATGTTAGAAATATAAAATGTATTGGATGTGTTTTAAATCAAGATATTACTTCCTATATTCATTATTTTCCTTGTTATTATAGGAACATATTGTTAAATGCAAAAAAATTTGACTGTAAACTTAGATAGCCTGTGTTGGAGATTAAAATATTAATATATAATATTTATTTATGATTTTTTTATAGATAATTTGGTATAAATTGGTTTTATAAACATAATACTTAAAGTAATTGTGTTTTCTCCAGAACTTTTCAATTTTTCTCTTTGTCTTGCTAAGTGGGGCTCTTCAAATTTTCTAATTACTGATAACCATTACTTAAAACAAAACACACGGTAAAAAGAAAGACAAATATGTTCACCTGAACATATTTGAAGAACAGTTAAGAAAGAACAGTTAACATACAAAAGAACAGTTAAGTAGAAAATCGAAACTTTTGTCCAGAAAAGCAATTTCTTCTATAAACATCCATCTCTTTAAGGTTAAGTATATAGAAGTATGCCTACAAAATATGGAATTAAACTGGATGTATAGTGGTGTCTTATGTGCGAATGACTCCATAGGTGCCGAGTTCTATCCGCCTGAATATTATAAGTATAATTATTTATTTATTCCTTGAAATTTTATTATAAAGAGCATAATATAGACTACAACATTTGTTTATTAATTTTTGAGAGCTATATTGTTTTATATTTTATATGAACCGGGATTCGGTTCGCTGAAGTCTATTTTTTACAGAAAGCAGAATGAACAGTGCTTGAATGCCTTGTATGTTGATTCATACTATAAAAGAGATCACATCTTTTATTTTTCACTTATAAAGATTCCTCTCGAAAGTAGTCACACATATATTAAATGTAAACTGGAGATGAATGTCTATTTTATAGGGATATATATTCGCTTGCGCTAAGTTGAAAAATGTGATAAGCAAATTTATTTCTTAAATTCCTTAATTTAAAAATGTTGTTATATATTTACATATGATGCTCCTCCAATGAAGAATACATTAACATAATAAATTAAATGAATGTCAATTAATTTCCTCGGAAAGTTTTATGACGAAAAATTTCATTTGAGAGGCTAAAAAATAAGGGGATTAATTATTTTTTTTTAAATCAGACAAAGTGTTATGTAAATAGGTGTAAAGTCATGCTTAAATAAACAAGAGGGAGAAAATGTATAAGTAATGAAATATATTTCAAACTTTGCTTATCAATCCAAACATTTCAATAATGTGACTCACATATTTAATATTTTATTCATAAGAACTTATCTTGCATGAAAGTCTGACACAATCAGATGACACTTAAATATTTTTTTCACAAGCAATTTTAATACAATTAAATTTACATTTTCTCAAGAGATCTGTATTTATAATTCATTTGAATATAGGGTTTTTAGAAATCAATTTAATGTTGCATACCAGGTGTATGCATACATTGTTCCTATTTTTTTCTAAGGGAAAGTATTTTTTTTAATTCAAAATATTGGCCATTGGCTTCTACACATTTTGTCCATCTGTCAGGTAATTTATGAGAACCATGCCAGAAAAATCACTTGTATTTTGCGGCAAACCATTCGTCGAGCCATTTTCCTCTTTAAAATTTCAGAGACAGTGCTCTGAAAAAGCGGCCCCAGTAATGCAAAGAGGGTTTAGTCAGATGGTGATAGGTCTGAAGAGTACAGCGGGTGGGGAAAGATGCCCCATCCAAACTATTTCAAGGTGTTCCGTATTGGTTTTGCTGAGTGAGACGGTGCATTGTCGCTTAACAAAATCACTTTACCATGTTTTCTGGCCCATTCCGGTCGTCATTTGATCAATACGTGATTTAAATTAATCATTTGTTGGAGATAGCATTGACCATTAACGGTTTCGCTGGGCTTCAAGATTTTATAATACACAATACCTCTCTGGTCCCATCAGACACAAAGCATGGTCTTTTGGCCGAAGCGATTTTGGCCTTGGTGTTGAAGAACCAGCTTTGCCAGGTAAAAGCTACGATTTTTTTGGCTTCGAGTTTTCAAAATAAATTCCTTTTTCACCACCCGCACAATTCGTTACAAAAATGATTTTCCTTCGTGGCGTTGAAGCAGCATTTCACAAGTGCGATTTTCCATTTGACGTTCATTCAAATTCATGCGGGACCCATTTATCCTGTTTATTGAGCTTTCCCATTGCTCGTAAGGGTCTCTTGATTGTTTCTTGTGATACATTTAATGCTTTTGCCAATTTCTGTAGAGTTTGAGTTGGGTCACGATCCAATGACTCCTGCAATTGCTCGTTTTAACAATTATGTGGTCTACCAGAGCGCTTACTGTCTTTCAGATGGAAATCGCCACTTTTAAATAGTCGAAACCATGTCTCACATGTTTTAATTCATGGAGCGTGTTCACCATATGTTTCTATCAGCAAAAGATGACTTTCAACAGAATTTGATAAAATAAGAAAAGCAATGCGTGCCGTAAATGTTCTTTTTCATTTATTTTAAATTAATTATAAATAAATTATGGTATTGTTACTCAAAAAAATAGTGTATAGAAAATTTCAGCTCAAATGAGCGCTTTGAAATGCATTTTTTTATAAAAGTATTGATTAAAAAACTAAATACTTCGAAAGATTTGAATTCGTAAAAATTAAGTCAATCGTAAGTGAAATAAGTAATAAAATTAACATAGCATACTTTTTTACAACTATAGACATGATCATAACTCATTAATTTTATGTAAAATAACTGTAATTCAGAAAACACATGGCATTTTGGTATTCCACTGAAAGACTGTAGTGTCTATTCTGAATAATAATCCAGATATTAATTCATCAAATATTCCTAATGGAGGTGATTTTTACGGAAATATTTAAAGAAGAAGCAACATGCATTGTTAGAATTTTAACTAATATTGAAACATCTTATATACAATACAGATTATCTACATTTAATCCAAAAAACGTACTTTATTTTTATTGATAAAACACAATTATTCGTGTAATTTCTGTCATTAATTGTAGACATTTTTCAATATCATTTTTTAAAAATTTGTTTATATACTTAATGTGAAATAATGTAATATAAATTCACGGTTTCATTTTAGTTAATAAACCTCCCATCATTATTTTTTCAAATATAAAGACACAAACAAATCACATTTTTCCTTGAATTATGTATTCTTCTTCTTAAAATACAGATACGTCTCCATTAAGATAAAATAAAATTACCGTAAAGTTCATTGAAATAGTTTGTAACGAATACATTTAAATTTCTGCAAAAATAGCTATAGCCCAGTTGTTTATTGTGTGATAAAGAAACGTTCCATCTATTATTTGTTATTATTTACCTTTCTACCTCCTTTCGTGAATATAAAAATGTAAAGAAATTCTACATCATCTCGACCGCAATCAAAACCACCGCCGGCAAATACCATTTCAAAATAGAAAAACTCAACCATGACTGATCAAGTAGCAAGGAAAAAATATTATTCCTAACAGCATTGCCGATTTCGCATCGTAATTTTTCACAATAGAAGGAGCTGAAGCAATCAAATAAAGCAATATTTTATTATACCGAATATTGTAAAAATGCTAAATCGAATTGCTGACATTGATAATTGAATTTATATTATTTGGTGATTGGATTTACAACGCGCTGCTGCCTGCCCACTCAGAAACCCTAAAAGAAAGAAGTGGAAAAATCCTACCACGATATAAAAGCAAAAAATAAATAAATAATAAGTAAATAAATAAATAAAATAACAAAAGAAGTGGTAAGAAGTTTATATTCCTTTTACTTCTAGGTATTTCGAAGTGGAAATCAATCCATAATGCATTCATTACTGTTTTTTTTAATCCTCCATAAGAAACAAAAAAATGTAAAATGGAATTCTTGTAAGATTTTTGCTATCGAAACATTTTATTGAAGTAACATTGTTTTCTCTGTCAGTATATTAATATAAAGTAGGGGTTTTACTATGATAAGAAACTATATTTCAGATTTTTAATTATATATTTTATAGGTATTTATAAATAATTCATTTTTATGATATATATTTCTTCGTGAAATATTCCATTTGAGTGTAGTGTACTCTCAGCGAGCATAATTTGTTCCAGAACATTACACATAACATAAATCAATGTTAAATATAATCATGTGTTTCGTGCCAAAAAATAATCAAAAATGATCCAGAATCATATTTATCTTTTATGGTACTTTTTCTACAACTTTTATGACATCAAGCATGGGATTGTTTGTTGAAATTCTCCTCATGATCTGCAAGTTTAAGTCAGCCTTGCATCTATATTTACTCTTTTTTATCTTCATGCAAGAAAAAACTATATTGATCCAAATATAGAAACATTATTCTATGTATTTGATGTTTTGACTGTCTTGGTAGGCCACAAAATACTCTTTGATGGCTATATGTGGCATGCAGGCTGCTAGGTGTCTTGTGTACTACATGATTAATCTGAATTGAAGGTTTCCACGCATATTTTTCTCATTTCAAATAAATGGCATTGAAGAAGAGTTGGATTATATCTTCCGTAAATTAAATCGTATTCACTTTTTTTATTTTCCTTGTAATGCAAAAACACTAAAAAAAAGGAAACAAATAAAGGCAATTCTAGTAAAAAGCAATAAAAGTAATTATAGTAGTATACAATAAAAATCCTACAAGATTTTTCTGTCTGTAGAAAAAGTAACGATGTTTGTTCTTTTGATCAGCATAAGTGAAATTCACTCTGACTACAAATTCTTCATCCAATACAGTTTCAAAAGTCTCAAAAAGGTATCTTTCTTTCTAATGAACTGCGTGATTTGTGTTACCGTATGCTTAATGCAATTTTTGTTGAAAGCATTTTTGCGAAGTTACCTCGCAATTCTCGCGGACTCTGAATTTATTTCGCGAATCTTCCTATTAATGAAGTTATGGTTTCTGCTTAGTTCTAGATGCATTGGGGTTATTCGAGTCTGTACCTGTAAAGATTATTTTCAAAGCAATCGAATATGCTTCCAGTCTGGCAAGAACATTTCACAGGGACAACTATCTTATAATGCATTATCACCAAAGTCTACGATATCGGAAATAATATCACCCTTATCAGGAGGAAGTTCAACTATATCAAAAGTAGAGCCATCGTCTTTTTACTTTCAACGGAATTGTAGTCATTTATAGCGTCTTCTAATTCACACAGCCAGCATGATAAAGTTCATGTACTCTTCTCATAAAATAAAAATACCCTCTATAAGACAGAAAAAATACATGATATAACCAGAATCCGAATGTGTATCGTTATGAAAAACCTCAATAATAACAATTCAATAAAACCAAAACTGAGCAAAAAACTGGTTATTACCATAACTTCTGAATTACAGATTTATGTACTGTAATTTCTTATAAAAGCCAAACCTAAAGTATAATGCTTCATATAAAAAAAAATTTGTTTCGTTTAATGTGCCGACAAGTTTTAAATTAACTCGGGTATTATAAAGAAATGAAGCATAAAGTACACACGTTCTATTATGCATAATATTTTAAAATATATGTGAATAGGAACTAAACCACAAGACAAATATATTTCTGGCGTGGAGCGATGCGTCTAAATGTCCCAAATCCCCATATGGGGAACGAAGTTGTTTTAATGGGTTAATCACAATATGATTAGTTATACGGCATAATAATCATATTATAATTATATTGTTATTATAATATGATTAACAGTAACTGTGTTGATTCCATTACGCCATCAACTATAAATTACTGCTTTAGGCCAGCAGATTATTAGTGAAGAAATAAGATTTATATTTTCCATAATTAATACATAATGAAAAGAAAGGGGAATTAGAAAATAAAATGTTATAAAAAATGTTTTATAGATTTAAAAAAAATAATTCAAATAATGAAAATCTACAAGCATTTAATTCAATTAATTTAAGAATATTAGAAGATATGAGCTGATTCTGAACATCGTTCGGATTAGTTGATCTCTAATTGAAACCTAGAGTGAGGAGAGTTTTATATTGACACAAAACCTACCACAGTATCATGAAACTGACCATTTTCAAACTTTGTAAGATTTACACATGCGCAAAAGTTATAATATCTCCATCAAACTGTATGATATATTTTTTAACTATGAATATAATATATTTTCTTCAGTTACTATTCTTCTAGTATTTGCTTCTTTTTCCCAAGATAAATTTATTGTGTGCCCTATCTATTGAGCGATCAATTTAACTGACAGAGAAAATATTTTAAGAACAATTTTAAATGTACACAATCTGAAACAAACTAGGTTTATCTCACTCTGTTTAAAACGAAAAGAGTAAACAACAGTATTGAGTAAAATCTCAAATGAAATCAGTCTCAAAACTTGAATGTAAATTTCTTATCCCGAAATTGATTGGCTGAGAGGAACTGTATCTTATATTTTAATGTATAGCATCGTGCTTATACGATTCGAGAAGAGTGGGAGTTGCTATTTTGCACTGCTTCCTGAAGGCGGATATCATTAACAACCTTTGTCACTTTATGTAAATTATTTGGGCACTTCCTTTCGCTTTCTGTTGTAATCGTTCCTGCTTCCATTATATTCATTGTCAACTCTCCGTCATAATTTCCTACTTTTTCTTTAATTTTTAGATGAAATCCTTTTTCGGAAAGTGTAACTTTTTTCATATCTAAAGAGATTAATAATGGATATTCCTGCTGTTTGTTGGAAACAGGAACAGCTCATAAGATTTCAAATACATTAGTAAAACTTTTGCATAATATTTTTTCTGAAGGAGATGTAAAATATTTCATACAAATGAAATACGTAAAATAAATATGAATAATTTTCAAAACAATCTATCTTTAACTTTTGTAAAAAAAAAGTATAAAAAAGTGTATAGTATATTAATTCTTTAAAAAACTGCGTTACATAAAGAATAAAATTACATATTATAAAATATTTAATGGAATATTACCTTCAGTAAATTAATACTCAATAACAACATGAACTCCACCCTAGAAATATTGACTGTTTTCCCCACCAATGCCTTAATTGATTTCGTTATGCATACTTTGTATGTGACCAATGTATACCATCAAATCATTTTAATCACGTTTCAAAAATTAAAATAAATTAAACATTTTTGAATTTTTAATTAAATTGAAGAGATTTTAAAAAGGATTAAGTAACGTAAATATATATAAATAATGTGTTTCATCACATTTCAATTCACATTTTTCAACGAAACGAAAAAGAAAAGTAAATCTACCTAAACCATTTAACGGTGAAATGTAAAAGAGTTTAAAGAAAGCCGAGCATCAAGAAAAAATATTATATTTTCCTTCAACTTTTTACTTCTCCTATGGGACCCAATGATACAACTTTCTCTGCATGTTGTTACTCAGAAGAGCAATGCAGCTTTGAAATTTCCTGTAGTTTCTACGGTGTTGGCTAAAAGTATAATAGCACTTCCAAAAATAGAGTGGAATTGGAAAATCTCTAGGAAAAATACTTTAAATTCGAAGTTCTAGTTTAAATTTACATAGTGGATTATTTTTGTGTAAAAATAAGCATAGTACCATTGTAAAATCATTTCAATCGCTTTTATGATGCATAATTTGTCTCGTGTCTGCAAAATCTTACGTATATTACAGTATATATGTATATACACACTGTGTTAAAGATAGTTGGAAGAGAAGGGTTGTTACGGAAACAAGATGCCTGAGGTTATATCCGCATTAAATCAATTCCTGAGATGTCTTTAATTGAACATAGCCTGGCAAACACACACATGCATATATAAAAAACTGGTGTCCAAAAGTTAAGCATAATTGATAATTATGGGGATAAAGAAAGAATTGTAAATCAGAATGGCGGAAAACGTGATATGCGAGTGTAAAATGGTTATAGAATAAGGTAGCGCACGAATCAAAAGAATGATAATAATTAATTTTACTATCCAAAGTAGCAGTTTGAAAGAAAACTGAGCATAACAAGGATTCACACTTTAAAAAAAAAGGAAAAAAAAACATTAAATAAAATACTGATGCTGCAAGTTAATAAGGCGTGTGGTCACCTCTGACAGCCAGGCACGATGCGCAGTGATTTACCATACTTGCTATGAGATGATGAATGAGTTGTGGGCTCAAACGGTTCCAAGCTTCTTCGAGATCTCTCTTCAGTTCTGTAACGGAGCTTGGTGGGTGCGAAAGGGCTGCAATTTGTCTCCCGAGCATATCCCATACATGCTCGATAGGATTTAAATCAAGGGAGTTCGCAGGCCATAGCTTGCTCTGGATGATTTCCGTTTCAAGGAAGTCATCAATCAGCACCGCTCGGTGACATGGCGTATTGTCATTCATGAGTATGAAGTCAAGACCGACTGCACCTCGAAAGAAGCGAACATAAGGCTCAAGAACTTCGTCTCTGTATCTTTGAGCAGTCACAGACCCCATGTCAACGAAATGGAGGTCTGTGTGTCCATCCATCATGATGCCTGCCCATACCATGACACCCCTTGAAGGAAAATGACGTATTTCCGTTATGTTTCTTGGTTCAAAACGTGTTCCACGTTCTCTCCATATCGTTACCCTCCGAGAATCATTACTCAGACTAAACCGGGACACGTCACTAAACATCACATTGGTCCACTCTCCCCCACTCCGATGTTCATGTTTCAAACTGCAGTTAAAACGAGCGCGTTTATGCGCAGACGTCAGGGTAATGCAAACTGCTGGTGTTCTGGAATACAGGCCAGCATGATTGAGTCTTCTGTAAATAGTTTGTCTCGAAATTCGTATTCCTGCGGCGATTGTGAGTGCTGAACCCAGTGCTCTAGCAGTACTGCTCTTCTGAAGTCACGCTCTTATTACCAGATATCGGTCTTGGCGAGGGGTTGTGACTCTTGGTCGACCTGATACTGGTTGTCGGGTAACATCTTCCGTTCTTTGAAACCTCTGCCACAGTCTTGAGATCACAGACTGGTACACATTCAGAATTCAAGGCACTTCGTTTTGTGATCGTGAGGATTCCAGCATTCCAACGATTCTTCCATTAGTAAACATGTCCATTTGGTGTCTTTGTGCCATTATTCCCCTTGTTTGATGTTTAACAACGTTCTTTCTCACAGCAGTTGCACCGAACTTGTCTGAAATGCCTATGCTGCGTGAATCAGTTTCTTTGCGTTCCGACATGCGCCGGTGTTTGCGCAGGGCGTAGACGACTGAAAAGCTTTGCATAAACCCAATGTTTCTTCTTCACCCAATTAATATCAGCAAGAAATTTGGAATAATTTTACCAATATTTACTTCATATTTTTCGCATTTTACGATTTATGCTTAACTTTTGGACACCAGTGTATAATAGATAGATATTTGTATATATACTCTCATCCTCCATTTTTAACTCCCGCCTAAAAGGTTTGTATTCCTTTTAGGTGCCTTGCCTAATTACCTGATGGTCAATGTCCATGCATTTGATAAATGAATAATTTTAGGTGTCGAAGGCGTAAGTATACCTTCTTTCATGTCACGATATGCGTACGTTTTACAAAATAACTATGATATTATGCTCACACTCTATCTTAAAACCAAAAAGTAAATATAATCCTAAGGCGATACATTTCTTTAAAATATTTTTCATAAAAATTACACAAAATTTATATTTCAATATCTTTTTTTCAAATGAAAAGTTTTGGTGAAAAAATCTTTGTAATATTAATTATAACATTCCCTTTTTCAATCCCAACTATTAGCTCACGCTCTCTCTATATTTATGTATATATATATATATATATATATATATATATCTTGTTCAATTTTTCAATCGTTAATAAAATGAATTTTAAAGCACTCAATTGAGCTGCAATTTTATAAACATGCAAATTTTGTATGACAATACAGAAATTTAATTACAATGAAATAAATTAATTAATTAAAACTAATTATTCAAAGAATTACAGATACAGTCACGTTGGCATCATTTTTGGCGGCATAGCGATCATTTTGGCGACTTGTGTCAAAACTTGAAAATGTTTTTTCTCATCTTTTAAAGCGCTCTTTGAGCTGAAATTTAATATGCATTGTTTTGGATAACAATACGATGATTTAATTATAATTAATTGAAATTATCGACCGAAATTAATTCTTAAGAGAATTACAGATACCCCATTGGCTTCATTTTTAGTGACTTGGGTCAAATCTTTAAAGGATTTTTTTTTCACATTTCAAAGCTGAACAGTTGAACTGAAATTTTATGTGCACGATTGTTTTGGATGACAATGCGATACTTTAATGATAATTAATAAAATTAATTACATCTTATAATGTGATTTTGTCATATGTATATGCATATTTTTATTATTGTAATTGTTTAACAAAAAGTAACTAAAATAGTTGTTTTTTTTTTGTTGATATAAGTAGGAATTGACTTAATTTTTTATATTACTCTTTATAAAGCGAAATCTATTTATTATAGATTTTTTTCCAACAATGAAACACTAGATTTGTCGGCCATCCAAGCAATTAACACTAAACATCATTCTCATTTCAGACAAAGAAATTACTTTTATTTCAAAAAATACTCCTGTATTTAACCTTGTTTGCATCAATTGCAATAAAAGTAAAGTTTTAGTTTGATTCACTCTGCAAGCAATTCCTTTTTTCAGGTGCATACGTGTATCACAAGTTTCTTTTAATTAACATAAATGTTCACAAACATTAAATCATCATTTCATATATGAGAGCAAAACGTTATCTACAATTCTTCTTCAATCATAAGGCCCGCAAGGGTTGTTTTGTGAAGCACCTAAGAGAACTGATTAATGACCAACGATTCCCGCTAATTTCCCTTTTAGGCATTAGCCGTTATAGACAAGATGTTTTCCCATAACCATGTAACCAAAAAGATTCGCCTTATCTTCTATCCTTAAATACTCGCTCGGCCAGATATTTTTTCTTGCCATTAACTGCATTGTCTTCGCTTTCACAGATTACAAACACCTATTGGTTATATTGGAAGGTATCCAACTAAATAATATGTCCTCTTTTTTTTCTTTATTTCCAGAAAGAAAAAATCCGATAAAAACTCCATAAATATTCTCCCATTTATGAAATAAAAATATTTAGGGAAAACGGACAAATTCCAGATAATATAATAATGAAAGTACTTATGAGCGTGTGTGTTATAAGTCCAATGAATTTTGAATTCACTAAACTGAGAAATGCATAACAGATTTTTAGTGAAATAATTCCTAAGAAAGGGGAATTTTATCTCGCTTAATATTAGGTGTAAAGAATGGGGTAAATGTATATTAAAAAAAGTTTACTCTGAATTGAGATGTATTCCATCGAGTGCATAAATCACCTTCGTTTGCTTTTGTAACTTGTAAACAGCATGTGTAAAAAAACTTTTGTTAAGAGAAATCATGGATAATCCAAAACTTTTTCATTTGCTTTGTACTTTTTATAGTCAATATGAAATACACTTGAATTTGTTAATTTGCATAACGGTCCTGAAATATTTCATTTAATATTTTCATAATTTCTATACTATCAAAAAAATATTTTGTGAAAAAAATATAAGTATTTTTAAGTTGTGAGTACCAATATTTTTTTTTTAGACTGAATCTTCTAACAAGATGCATTTTTACATAATTATAGAACAATTTGTTCAGGAATTACTTTATATAGATCTGTCAACTATCTCACAAATAAAACTTAATACAATTAAATTACACAAATTACATATTGGATATGGAAAATATTTAATATACACTGCTAATTGTAAAACATGCCACACAATGATGGAATCATCAGAGTTAAATGAACTTTGCAGCAAATATTAATGATAGGATGTTACGTAAAATAGTAAGGTTTCAGAGCAACCGCGCATGCGTGGCGTGCTCAGCGCCCTCTGAACTGATACTGAAAGCGTTTAAATAGAGGGTTGTAGTGGGACGTTGAAGATAGTTTATGATTGTTTGTTAGAAGCGAACGCTTATTGAAACTTAAGTATGCCACCCCGACGAAATAAGAACGTCTAATAACTTACGGAGTTTGAACGTAGGAGGATTATCGGCCTTCGATAAGGAGTATTTTCATGCCACTCAATGGGAGCTCGTGTGCAGCGTAACTGTTCCTCAGTGATGCGAGTTTGGAAGCAGTGGGCCGACGAGCACCGAAAAACTTGAAAAATGGGCAGTAGACGACGGAAGGTGACATCAGCACACGACGGTAGACACCTGCTCCGCATGACGGGGAATGACCGTATGGCTTCCTCCAGGCATTTCGCAGCACATTGGTCTACTGCTACAGGTGTACTTATGTCGGCTTCGTCATTTCGTCGACGTCTGCTGCACTATGGATTTCATGCAAGGGTGCTTTTTGCAAGATCATCCTCATGGCAAACCATCGACGGCTGCGTCTACAATGTTCTCATGAGCAGAGAGTCTGGCAAGCTGGTGGGCACCAAGTTGTCTTTTCAGATGAATCACGCTTTAGTTTGTAGAACCATGATGGCCGCATTCGTGTTAGACGCTATGCCGGCGATCGCGGCCTTCCAGAGTGCGTTATCGAATGACATAGTGGCTTAACACCCGGAGGTATGGTTTGGAGTGTGATTTCGTATCATGGACGATCCAATTTGCTACGAATTCTGAGCAATCTCAATTTTAATTGGTATGTCAGTGAAGTGCTACAGTCCGAAATAGTTCTCTTCTTTCAAGACATCCCTGGAGCTATCTTTCAGCAGGATAATGCACACCAAAAGGTTATATGGATTGTTCGAGACTTTTGTTCAGCCCAACACATGCGACTTCTTCCTTGACCTGTTTATTTGCCGTAAAGGTCGCCTATTGAACACGTGTGGGATTTGGATGGTCGGCGTCTCACTCGTGATCCGCGTCCAGCAGCTTCAAAAGATGAACTTTCGATGCGCATACAAGTAATTTGGAACTTTCTTTCACCAGCAGACATTCCAAAATCTGTTTGGTTCCATGCTACTTCATATAGCATCATTTATTGCAGCGCGTGGTGGCTACACCAAATACTGATTTCGTATACTTAATATTGTTTTTTTGCTTTGAAGATTTCGTCATTTATTTGTACTAATACAAGTCGTTTTTGCATTAAATTTCATTTATGTCTGATGATTCATTCCTGGTGTTGCATTTGTTACAAGCAGCAGTTTAAATAAAATATTTAATATAAACTTAATTGTTCAAGTTACAAAATATTGATTCATAAACCTGCTATGACAATTAGTTACATAATAACGTCAAACTCTTTCATTGCAATCAAATTAATATTTAAAATTTGAAAAAGGACGATTATTACAAAATGTTGCTATAAACATATTCTCGGTGCATGGTGCTGGATATTACATTCCTCCTCTTAAAATCCAATTAAATTTCTTCGTTATACTTATTTAGATAATATGAATAATATTTCAAAATTAGTTGAGTCTAATAATTGAATAATTTACAAAAAGGCATTTTAATCTTATAGAATCTGAGAAACGACTTCAAATTTTGATTACAATGAGATTAGTTATTAATATTCCTCTCTCTAAGAATATAGATTGCTTGAATATTTTCTTTATCAAACTATAGAGCAATCATTGTTATAATTATTATGACACTCACTGCTTTTGTTTCCTATTAAACAGTTATGATACCTAATATTTTGTTATGTTGATGAATCATTATTTTTTCATCAACATTTTTCGATTATATATTTCACTTACATCAAGATATTAGTATCTTATTTGCGAAATTAATTTGCTAAGATTTTTTAAATCGAAAAAAATAATATGTAGCATACTTACAGTAAATTACATTTTTTCCAAAGAACATTGAAGTGAAAATTTGTGGTGTAATGGTAACTATTGTAGGATTTTAAGAGAATCCCATGCATTGCAATATAGAAAACAGTGATTAGTTTTATATAGTATCAAGTTTTACCTTCAGAAACACATATGCATATATTATAGGGATTTTTATAAATTTCAATAACCTTAAGTTACATTAAATGTTTTATTTGATGTTATAAATGTATTTTCTAAAACCTTTACCACACAGAAACGTTGAATTTTGAAGAATTCTTTAAAATGTTTCTGGAATAAACTATATTTTAACTTAGAAATATTTATTCAGAATATATTGTTCCTTACAAAACGATGTTGCCATCAAGGAAAAAAATAACCATTTTCATTACGAAATTCTATTTTCTATAACATTGTTCGAGATATGTATGCGTATTAATCGAAAAAGAATTTGAAAGAATGGCATTATGATCAATGGCATTATACATAAGAATGGCATTATACATAATAGCTATCTATAATTTCTCATACTTGTCTCTCTCCGCAGCACAATTTTTACTAAATCAGTGCGATTTAGCAGCAGATCAGTAAGGATCTGTCATGTAGGCAAAATGAAGACTTCCTGGATTTTTAAGTTCGTATCTTAGAGAATTGTTGAAGTATGAAGAAAGGTGCCTTGAGCATGAATTAAAATTAAGAAACCTTCCTTAAGCAATATAGTTTTTTTTTTTTTGCTTCTGAATGTCGTATTGATATTCTACCACAAACTTTGGTTCTAATTACTATCACTGTTTGCTGATGTGGTGAAATTAACCTTATAATATTTCAATGAAAGGTCTCTACTTGATTGACCTTCCAGTACGGTGGATAACTCTAGTGACATATAAGTAACAATGGATTAATCTAAAATGTACTTATCTACACACATATATAAGATATACAGTTATACTAATTCCTTCATTTATTCATTATGAGATCTCTGGAATTGTTAGGATTGCAGTCGTTAAATATGGCATGCATATTTCTTTTTTGAGCAGATGACCCTTAGAAATCATTTTAAACGTTACGTTAAAAGAATCCCGATAATTGGTGGAAATACATCAAGCAATTCTGACCATGGTCAAATGTAATAAATGATACATTGAATAGAAACCCATTCTCAAAGAACCTAATATTGAGGGGAAAAAAACGTTTCACCTTTTCGTCTTTATTTTCTTTCTTTTTATATTACACAGAAATAGATAGTTTTTTTTTGGAAACAAAGGAAATGAAGTTCTTGCAAGAAAATAAGGAAAAATTGTACCCAAAAGAAAAATGAAACTGCAGAAAATGAAAGTTACTTTCCTGGCTGCTAGAAATAAACTTCTTCGGTAGCATGCGTCTTATTAACATTTCCGTTTTTTCCAAGATCTGAGATCAATAAATAAATTTCATTTCTTGAAACCTCTTTTACCCAAAGTAAAAGATATATATATAGTTTTCTACATCATTTTCTAAATTAGATTTTTGTGTATTTCAGTGGTGATACTGAGGAATTATTACTATCATTATAAAGGATGTTTCAATTAAGTCGACAAATAATTATATTTTGAAGCATTAATGGCTTTCTGTTTTAAGCTAAATTATTAGGCCCCCTTATTATTTTTTCGGGTTTTTTGTACAAATGCTGCCTTACATATGAATAGATTTATACATATATCAACTTTTGCTCTAAAAAGAAAGAAATGCAGATTTTTGTTTTTAATCCAACTTTTTCAGGATAATAGCAGTAAAAATTGTAAGAGAAATGTATAAAACTATTCAACGCAATTTGACAAGATGACACTTGTGAAAAACATTGAATTGAAAACTTTGATATTTCAGATTATACTGTTCTCTTATTTTACACAATAATACATATAAATACTTTACGAGTCAGTTTTGCATATTATGCATTATTTGTACATTCCTCCGTTTTTTACTCCTATTATTGTTTTAATTATAGGATGTAATTAAGAAAAAGCAAATCTGTATACGTTCATTTAAAAAAAAACTATTAATATTTGTTTATTGTTATAGTAAAAGTTTTATATATTATATATGAACACCTGTTAATTTAAATTTTAAAAAAATCAGGAAATGGTTTCTCTTTCATCTTGTTCCTTGTATTCCATCTTAAAAGTAATGTTTTAGGTAATACAGTGTGAATTGTAATAGTAGAAATCTTATTGGGGAAATATATATTTAAGTTCGTCTTCCAAATAGAATCCGACATTTCGATTACGTCTGTTAAAATTTCTATGGGGCTACTTTTTCTCTTACATTTGAGAAATGTTTGGTTACGTTCTTAATTTAGAATTCAGCACAAGTGTAATCGATTAGATGCGACAGGAAACACATTTGTCTTAGCTCCTCCATTGCTATAAAACGTTGTTTTTACCTATTATTGAAAAGAACAGTGCTTTTCAAACTTTGAATATATGCGACCCAATTTTCAATCATAATTTTCATCGCCCCCCTTACAATAATAATGTACAGAGTGCAATAAAAATTTTCTTTGACGCTAAGGCTACAATACGCAACTTTAATTATAAACCATAAGACTATGAAGATAAGTGTTAATTTTTTTACATGATATGCCCATGACAGGCACTAGTAACTACTAAACTTGTTTTTAATTTAATATTGATAAATTAACTTTCATAAAAGTTTGTGAAGTTCTGATACATATAAGAGTATATTATATCCTTGTAAATGAGTATTTAATTTTTATTATGTCAAAACGATTTTTTTTTTACTTCCTTTCAGAAAATCAATATTATTTTTGAATTTTAATAAGCTCGTGCCTCCTCCCCCCCCCCTTACAGGGATAACATGACCTACCTAGAGGGTCACGTCCCACAGTTTAAGAAACGCTGGAATAGAAGGAATTAATTTCAACGGACTAAAGGATTTGTAAGGAAACCTAGATATACTGAATTGAGCTCAAAGACGCAACAGCCCATGAGGTCATGGCCTACTGTGCTTATTTCAGTTTACGTGACCTTAGGCGCCTAAGTGCATGTGTAGATGATTCGTTCAAGTGGTCAGTCTGACCCAAAAAGCCCATTGTTCAGTTCCCAAGAAAACTTGGTACTCATTTATCAACCCACTGAAGGGTTGAATGTCCAATCCGTGATTTGAACCCCAGACCTATGGCGTGGAAGCGATATACACCACCACTCAGCCGGGGGTTTCTGTCTTACAAACACTTTAAATCATTCGAGTTAAAATTTTTCTGTGTGATTATTGTGCACAGATAATTTAAAAGCGTTTTCAATTTTGTTTAGTAAAACTTATGAGAATTTACTTAAAAGTTAAAAATGTGAGAGATTCTGCAAGGAAAGATGTAAAAACAATAATTACTTCTTAGGAAATAAATTCATTATAGTAATGTAACAATGGGAGAAAAATTTTTCAAATTACTATTGTTATTTTACAGCCAAAAAAAAAAGGTGAAGTTACTAGTACAACGAGAAAATCAACACACAAAGTGAGCTAAGTCGAGCAGATGTAATTTTCAATTTGATATTTGTATTAATCATAATAAAAACAAACAAAAAACAGAAAACAAAACTAGAGAAGGAAAATATTTTCTCGCGGAGTCATATATGCATATCTAAAAGACAAAAAAATTAGCGCAAATGTCTTTTAAAAACATATTTAATTCGATTTGCTTATAAAAGAATTTTTGAACTCCAGTAGTATTTTGATATGAGTTATAATTTTAAAATATTTTTTGAATCCATTGAAAGTCATATAAATCAATCATATAAATTGATTCAAAATATTGGTTCGTCTATCACACATTGTAGAAATCTAAAGTTATTTCATCTGGAAATGTTGGAGTTCAATTGTTGAGTATATTAAAATAGGGGGGGGGAGGAGTTATAATAAATATTATTTTAAATGAAAAATAAAAATTTAAGCCCTGTGTTAGATTGATGGTGTCATTTAAATTGTTATTAAAAGAAAAATCTACAAACTAAAAGTAATAAATATTCTGTCAAAATAATATTCTCAATTTATGTACAAGTATTTGTAAAGTAAACAGAAGATCGTCTTAAAAATGTTTACTAGATCCCATTTTACTTGCAAACATTTCAAATCATAAGCATAATATATAACGCATGCATATCTCATGCAAATGTACTCGATTTATATGTTTTGAAGACATTGCATAAAATAATAAAGTAAAATATTCTAAAATTATTTATTTACTTTGATAAACTTTTAGGAGAAAATGCAGAATATACCTGAAAATAGAATCAACCATTTCTCGACTTTGGTGTATTTTAACCGTAGCATAATATCCTGGATTAATTATTTTTAAATAAATAATTAATATGTTTATCAAAGATTGTTTAATAAACCCTACGAACAATTTTTTTACTTTAAACGTGTACTTCATATTTCCCTGATCTTTCATCATTTATTCATACAAGATTTTGAAAGAGCTTATTTTGGTGATTTTATGACACTAAATGCACACTTTCCTAGAATAAAACCCCCATTAATTCATGTGAATTTTTCAGAATATTCCTCCTTTAGGTTCTTTTCCCGGGGATTTGATACAAGTTTCTGCCACACCAAAGAAAACGTTTGGCTCCCACCCAAATATCAACTTTGAAACCCTGTCCCATTATTACATTATAATGAGTGGATGAGGCAGACAGATAACCCATGTTTACGAGCCAGTTCCGTATGAATAATTTGGGAGTAAAAATGTTCTCTTCTCTTACTTGTAAGTGGAGGGTGTGGCATGCTACTTAACGTTCTACTGTTGAGTTTGTGTAGTGCTCTTGTTAAAACAATTGCATGCAAACGTTTTCAAACGCCCAGTTAATGTCAAGGTTTGCAGAATTTCTACAGGCTTCGTTTATCACGTAAACTATTATTTGATATTGTATTCATTAGAAATTGCGTTTGCTTCAAGGGAAAATTTATTCTTGCACTTACTGAGTTAACACAGGAAATAGAAAGTTAAGAGGAAAGAAAGGAAATACTTGCTCCATAGTGTTAAAATTATCATAACATGTATGTTATTCTGAATAATATACATATTTAGAAAAAAGTACGATATCTATAAATGAGATTAATAAAGTGCTTCTAAAATTTTAAATATTTGCGACTTAGTTTAAAATCATAATTTTCATCGCACCCTCATCCATACAATGACAATGTATTGAATACAGTAATAATAATGTATGTTGATGTGATAAAGTTCCGATACGATTTTAATTATAAACCATACAAATTATCAAGAAAAGAATACAATTTTGTATATATAATTTTGTTAATGTCTAGCCCACTAATAAGTATTAAACTTGTTCTTCGCTTAGTATTAAAGAAAAAATTAATGGTGAAATATATTGTGTGTGCAGTACTGATACACTTATAAGTATATTATATCAGTCTAAATATGTATTTAATTTTTATTATGTCAGAAAGTATTTTATTTGCTTCATCAGAAAATTAATATATTTTTTAAAATTATTTTTGATTTTTCGATATGCTCGCACCACCTTTGTAGGATTATTACGCCTCTTTAAAGGGGTGCGCCTCACAGTTTGAGATACACAGGATTAAGATCAACTTCATTTTAAGTTTTAAGTAACTAACCGTTAAACTTTTAAGCAATATGTAAATGTTACCGCTAAAGAACAGGAATCAATCTGCAAATTTTACTTAGGTAACATTGACATTAACTACAGTTGTTCGTTAAATTACCTAGGTAATCCGATCATTATCTAAGGCTATCCATTAAAATACTTAGGTAATCTGGAAATTAACTAGAGTTATCTGTTAAATTACCGAGGTATTTTGAACATTAACTAGAATTAACAGTTATATTACGTAGGTAATCTGGACATTAACTAGAGTTATCTAATAAATTTCACATAGGTAATCTGAAAATTACCTAGAAAAGCTGCACATTAATTAATAGACACTCTTTGATCTGCACATTGCGTAATAAGCCTTCGTTAAGGTGAAAATAAGATATGTGGATGTACAAAAATCACTAATGTGAGAAGATCGAGTAACCTTTTACCTAGTAAAAAGATAAGTGTCAGATAAATCTTGAATCTGCACTTTAAAAGAGCAAATCAGTTATTCTGCATATTAAAGGCTTTCGAGTGTTTAAAGTAACATTTATATGTTTTTTTTATATAACATTTCTAACATGCACGATAAAATTACATTTCTCAGTATATACATATAAATTATTAGAATTCCTGTCACAAACCTGTTGAGTCGTATCGGCTTACAGAATGCTGAGTATTGAATAATATCTAATATCTAACTAATAAATTAAGAAAAATCTAATAATTAAAATGTTATGTATATTATAATTGTTTCTTAAGCCATTTTTGCTGTTTATTAAAATACTTCATTGTGTGATTAATACATTTTACAACTGATACAAACTAGTGTCATTTATATTTTTAGACATAAGAAATCATCTTGTGATTTCATTCAAACCTACAAGTAAAGGCACCTTTGCCCATCCCTTCAGCTTTAACATACGAGACTCAGTAGCACACGAAAAGCAAGATTTATGTCTTTACTTGGTTGATCTGTCAATCCATTCATGAAGGTTCGTTCCACAATTCCTATTTTCTTTCGCCTTTGTATAACAAGCAGATTATTAGAAAGAGGCATACATCCACGTAATGGTAAAAACGTGTACTTCGTAATCCCGTGTAGGATCTATTGTATTTGAATTTTAAATAATGCTGAAAAAAACTGTTGTATTTTCTTCATTAGTAAACTACATATTGTCATTTATTACAACTGCAGTAACAGAACAAAAAAACTGCAAAGGTTGGCATCCGCCATATAGATAAATAGATGAGCGTTTAATCTTTCGAAGTTCATATTTTTCCCTTTGCTGTAATGTGGAAGTTTGGAGAGTGGAGTGCCGATCAGGTATCATCTTTGTCACTTCAGCAAGATTCAGAATAACAAGGTCAATGACGCTCATTTTGCTTCAGAAGCGGAATGTAAACTAAAATCAAATCAAATTCAAAGTATCAAAATTTGAATCATGTTTTTTATTTATTTCATAATTATGAATTGTAAATGGCTGCATAGAGTGGATTTGTACGTCACCCTATTCAGTTGAACGAGAGCTTTTGGCGACAGACCTAACTTTCACACCACACCAAAGAGAGGACGTTTGAACTTCAACAGTTTTAGTCCCACCCCCCTACACGGCCGGTCCTCAGCCGTACTAGGCTTGAACTCATAACACGCCAGCCACGAGTCCGTTACCTTGGCCAATATAATACCGCGGACACGTAAGTGTGGTTACAAAACGCCTGTTTATATACCAGCAATGGAATGGGTGAGGCAAACATTTAATGCGTGTATTTTTAAAACTGTATTCAACAAAAAACATCCAAATTATCCAATCAAACTTTAAGCATATCCCAATATGTATAGATTTAGATCTTTTTTAACATAAGTAATATCTTTTTTTCCCGTCAAAGTTGAGACTTAAAATAGAAAACTCATTCCCTTTAGTTTGTACCTATTTTTCAATACTCCAATTCTTTACTTCAACTTACAGTTTTCCCCATAATTTTATGCGATAATTTTTAATGAATCCGGACATAGACTAACGACTTGAATAAAATCAGGTTTTCAGAAAACTGAAATATATTAAAATAGTTTATAAGTAAGCTTTGTTTCGTTGAGAGAGCTAACAAAGTATAATTATCCTTCACACGGAACTGTTGTAAGACATGGAAGTTAAGCGTAACTTAAGGTATCCGATTACCCTAAAACTGCGAATTTTGCCAAAAATTGACAAATTTTTCTTATGATTTTATTTTATGGGTCATCTTATTAGCTTTGTAAAATTACCAAGTTTATCATTTTCCGTTTACTAGAACAAAAACAAGTGTTTTAGTAAAAGCAGATGCCATTACTCTAAGCAAGATGTCATACTTTAAAACGCGTTTTACTCGAAATGTGATTTTTTGAAAATAATCAAACGGGGTCAGCGATTGCTAAAAAGGTTTTGAACATAATTAACTGAAATTTTTGATGTGTAACATCTTTACTCTCGGTTGCTGGATATTTGTTGGAGTGATTTCGTGAAAAGGGACGGAAATGCGTAACAGGAAGTCGGGGGAAGCGCGCGCTGTTTGATTTGACCAATTCAGCGCCTTGGGGTGTCTCTTCGTCTCGGGGACCAACTGTAGTAGCAATTAAGACGCCCGCCTACCGCACATACCATCAAGTCTTATTAGACTTCCTCCAGAATAAACTTGTGATTCTTACGTTCAATTGTCAAAGTCTCAGGGCTCGTTCTGTGTGAAATCTGAGGATATATTTATATATGTGTAAACTATATATATTAATAATTATATTTCCTGGTAAGCGTCTGACAAAGCTCATCATTCTTAAAAAAATAGAAGTAATATGGAATTATTTGAATAAATATTTAAGTGCTTATCATTTTTATACTTTGAGGTTAATTCCTGTCACTGTCAATATAATATTTTTAATTGGATTAAAAAAGATTTCTCGATTAAAAAAAACTAATTGAGTAAACGGGTATTTTTGATTTTCTCTAATATTTCTAATTTTTAAGCATGCGCTTTTGACAGTGTCTCTTTGCTACCCTCGTCTGGGGGTCCAACTGTAGTAGCAATTAAGACGTCCGCCTACCGCACATACCAGCAAGTCTTGTCATTTTGGTGGTCGCATACAGTTAAAAAATCCGAATCAAACAGTTAAAAAAAATTAAAGATTTCCTGAGTTTTGTACTTTTACCGTATACCAAAGATGTGGTTCTGCTCTTTATAAAAAAAAAACTATCACTCGCTTCCCATGATTTTGAGTGGTGATTTTAACGTTAACTTCAGTTTGCCAGAAGCTGAGCCGCTCATAGCTTTTCTGAAAAATGAACTCAAGCTCGAAATGAACACTAATCGAAATGTTTCGATAACTAACAGTAGTACTGTTATTGACGCTGTTTTTCAACGATTTTTAAATACTTTGAAATCACAAGTATATGTGTCATATTTTAGTTTTCATAAATCTATTGTCTCCACTCTTCCCCAAATTGAACAATAATAAATATTTTTGATAAAAAATTTCATTACTCCTTGTGTTAATTAAATAAAATTTTCACATTAAAGATATAATTATTCGATAGAAAATTATTTCCAGTCATAACCGATTCATTTCTTTCAGGATTAAAGTCACTATTGCGTATTTATCATGATAACAAGTCAGATGTTACACATCATATGCGACTACTGTAAGACTCGTTTCTTTTTTATTTTTCTGTAAATTTTGTATAATAGTAGAATTGTTAGAACCTTCATATTTAGCAATCACTGTTTTATTACAAAATTTACAGTCCCTTATGTGAATATAATCACTGTCTTTTTAAGCATTTTCATATAGTAACCGAAATAAAGTGCTCTAGCTTTTGTAAAAAAAGAAAATATTCTTATCCTGAAGGTCATTTAAAATTTGAATAATATAGCAACACATTAGATTGAAAAAATTGAAAATTGGTTCATAAACCTTTGGTGCAGTATGGGCTGCGTTTATGCTATTTTTTGTCAATTTTATCTATTTTTCCCATTTTAGTAATAATAATTTCTTTTTCTCATCTTAATTTCAGCACATTTTTCTTAAAATGCACTAAAATAAACCTAATAAATACAATAAACCTAAAAATAACAAAAAATCTCCATATCTCCATTTTTTTTTAAAAAAAAGTTGTCGCAACCAGTCGGATACCTTAAACTTCTGAATAACATTCTATGAAATGTTTTATATTTATTGCTAATTAATCACTTCTGTTTTAAAGTTATTATACTAAAAAGTTATCTCATTTCTATTCTTATTTTCCTATTTACTATGTTCTATATCAATAAGGAAGGTATGCCAAGAAATTGCGTAATAAACTACCCCCTAGCTACAAAAAATAGCCACCAACAAACATGGTTTTGAAGTAAAAAATAATCAACAAGTCTCTAATTGAATAATAAAAAAGAAAAGTGCTATTCGTAGTCTTCTTGTTTCAATAAAACAATTTCCTGAATCCCTCACAGATGCTGCCCACGCAAATAAATAAATATAAAAAAGGCAATACTTTTTTCATATCGTAAGAGGTAAAAATGGGAAATTGAGTTGTTGGTATTGATAAAAAAAATATTATTTGATGATAGATTTCTAGCAAGCTGTTGCCCTCTCGTAAATTGTTTGAAAAAATCTCAAATAAATATGAAAGAAAAATCAAATAAGATATAAAAAAGGAAATTTAGCATGTAATTTTTTCCAGTTCTCTAAATTAAGTGAACCAGAAATCGATTCAGAATACGTTTACTACAGATGCAGGACTCTATTGAAGTTAGCACTGAAAATAAAATAAAAATCTTATTTACTAACGTGATCCTAAGAAATATTTTAATTATAAGGTACTTTAGAGATAAAATTGAGTTTTTACATTTAATTCTGCATTCCTTCAAAAAACAATTAGACATACATAACAGAATTTATATTTGAAAAAAAAATTGGATTATAAAGTGTTTAAGCATGTTTTATGAACGCATTTTATACTTTCAGTACATATAAAAAATGAGATATTTTTAAAAAATTTTTTAAAATAAACTCTAGGTGACACGAAGTAAGTTTTCTATAATATACGTGATAGATACATGAGAGAGAGAGAGAGAGATTTTTATCATATTTATGACAAAAATTTAACATATTTTTTTATAATATATATGATAGATACTTGGTATTTTTACAAATATTTTTAATATGGAGTGTTTATTAATTTAAGAACATTCAGAGTAGATCCCTCATTTCAGATTTATACTTTAACATAGGTTCATTGTTTTCTTTTAAATACATTTTTTATGCATTTAATACAGAAAGTATTCATAAAATAAGTATGATGCACCAATAAATATAAACATATATACTAACTGCTGTACGAATTAATTATGAATTGGATTTCTTGTTAATTTCAAAGAACATGGATAGATATTTCTCATATACACTACTGGCTACACAAAATGCAACATCCAGAAGGAAGCATGCAGATTATGTATAATTTACATTATGGGTTGGTGGTGATGAAATATGTAAATCATTAGCATTGTAGCTCAAAAGTACATTACTGTGGCGACCACAACGCCCCACACAAATACTATAAAAGGGGAAAACAGATTGACAATTGGAAATTTAGCAATTGTTTTTTGCTCGTTTTTTATTTTGCGTAGGCTGATTAGCAATATCTCGTGAAACACATCCAGTTTCTTTTCCTCAAATTTCTGAACTCTACAGAGGAATAGTTGTAGTCTATAAGGATTGCTGATTATACTTCAGAGAAATCGGACAACGCTTTGTAGAAATCCAAGCGATTTTGATGCGGATCTGTCATCGACGAATGCAGAAAGAAACGACGGACCAAAGGGGTCAATCACACTCACCTCGATGCCCAACTGCCTGTAATGGTAGGTAGAATGTGAGAATGGTAGTGATGAATCTCACGGCCACATCACGAATCACAGCACAGAAGATTCAGTCTGCTATGCATAATTCAGTACTCCATCGTACCATTCGACACCGTTTACAGTAGAGTGGAATGTCCGACAGTCGTCCATTACTTCGAATACGCTTGACTGGAAACCACAGGGGTTTGCGCCGCTAATGTCGTGATAACCGGCAGACATGGACAAATGAATGGAGAAACATTGGGTTTACGGACGTATCCCGCTTCTGCCAGCAACATCACGATGAGCGGATTTGAGTTTAGAGTCACAAGGGTGAGAGGCTGCTGAACTGCTACGTTATGCATCGTCACATTGGTCTTTTGAGGCTAAGTCAACTTTGTCCTTCCCGGAGTTTGAACCTCGGACCTGTGGTGTGGAAGCATGCTGCACTAACCACTCAGCCATTGGTCATTTTATATATTAATAATTCACTTAAATATGATTATAAGAGGTTTTAGGAAAAAATTTTCTTATATATTCTGAGTAAATCTAATGTTTAAAATTAATTGGAGAAGAGATACAAAAAAGATAACACGCTTACATAAACAAGTGAGAAAAGTTTTGCTTTATTTCTGTTTGATGCCATTAAGCTAAAACGTATATAATTTTCAGCTACACTAACTAAAACTTTTTTTTAATTGGCACCGAATTCTTCTGCATAAGTTATTATTTTTATTAAAAATATTTCATATATTTTTCAAACGATTTTTTTCAATAATTCTTAGTTTTTCAGAGATAATTTTTCTGATATATTTTAATAAGTTTAACGAATAAATACGAGTTACACACACAAAATAAGCTGTAAAACGTTCGTTTTCTATTTTACATCACGGCTTAGGAAAAAATTAAGAAGAAAAGAAATAGCTTTACCAGAATATTCTTCTAAAACATGTTTTAATCGTTTGAATTAATCATGGTGTCAAAAGAAATTTAAAAAAAAACGTTTTTCACCTAAGAAATTATTTATAAAACTACAACAAATAAAACTAATAATTTTCCAGTATAATAAAATTTCATTTGCACGTTCACCTTGTTGAAAGTCTTATAATGCTTATCTTCGTTCTGATTAAAATTTTAAATTCATGAAATCGTATTGCTCTCAAATGCACAAAAAATATAATTTTCTCTGCTGCACTGGCTAAAGACCAAAAAAAGGTATCTTAAAGGAAAATGTATATCAACAGCTTAATTAATCAATGAGCATTTACTAAGAAACTGCACGCAATAGTAACTCATAAATATAAATCAATTCGGATATACTATTTATATGAAGGATTCAAATACATGAGAAAAGGATAAAAGTCCTTGATTTTATTATATGTTTAACGTGGATAAGCTTTATAGATTGTTTAAATTTTACTTATGTCTCTAAGACCCGAAATATTTTTATCGTTAAATGTTAAATTCTTCTGAAAATAAACAATATACTGACTCAAATGACACTAAAAAAATTTAAAATATTTCGCTCTACTCCTGGAACGTAGACGGTACCTAAAGGATCTTGAAAGCTAAGCTTTATATGTGAAACAAGTCACCTGTGAAATAATACTAGTTGTACATTTTTAGCTCTTAATTTAATAGAAGAAACAATCTTGATTCAATTAAAATTATTACAAATAAGGAAATTATTGATGAATAATTAATTCTTTTATTAACACTTTTATTATTTGCCTTGAAAATCTGTAAAGCATGTTTTTGTTTCTGACTAGTATGTTTTCGATATGCTTTCGCAATTTTCAAATCTGCACTTATATTACCTTTAAATGTCATAAACGCATCTAAAATGACTATACATGGCATGCCTTTTATCCTAACATAGCTAGGGTAAAAAGCATTACATGTACAGAAGGCGGATTGTAATACTTCCTTTTTTTTGTTGGAGGATTACAAAAAAAAATGCTGTTATTTTCAACTTTATTTAAAATACTTCGGTTGGTTGGTGGAGAAACTGCTAATGCTTCAGCTATCTCCAATTTAAATTTTAAGAGATCCATTATGATTTTTCGAAATATTTTATTTGATAATGCATCTTGTTTGCACTGAAACCAAGAATTTGCAACAGCTAAAATAATGAAATTAATGGGTTCAAGAGACTTTGATGGTAAAGAATGATTTAAAATTGTCTTTATATTGCGAATATTTCCATGTTTTGTTCCTCTATCTCATCTGAAAGTGATTCTTCTTCCAGTATACGTGATTCATACGTTTTTATTACAGTATAGTGATCAACCGAGGGATCACTTAGCTTAGAATCTGATTTATTCATCAATTGCAAAGTTTCATCTTGTGTGAATTCTTTTCATCTTAGACACCTGAAAAAGTATTTGCTTAACAATTAGCACAGTATTCATTGAAAATGTATCAAAGAAATTTATTATTTAAAAACTAATTAATATATTTACACCACTCTATACCAACTTCACCGGAAAACCGAATGTTTTTTGGGGGGAGGAAAAGATGCAGATATCTAGGTAAAAGATGAAAATGCAATACTCCTCATCAAATGTATGAAAGAGAAAAATAATTGCAAAAGCGAGTGAAAAAAGAGAAAAGGGGCTCGTCTATGGCAACCTCCAGTAAAATATGGCACTATTTAAATAACAATATGTTTCGTTTTGATTTAGGTTCTATCAACATTCTTGAAACAGAAAAGAAAACTCACATGGCAAGCACTTACCTCTACAGTGGCTGTGACTCAAGTAACGCCCAGGCTGCATGATTTGTGCGGGTAGTGAAATCCCAAATCTAGCAAGCAACATTAATAGAGTATAATTAATATTTTTACTATTTTATAATTAAACATCAAGACAAAAATGCATATCCAAGTAATTAGAATTTTATTGATACTTACCTTTTTAGGACGCATAAAAATAAGACGTCTTTTCCCTGTATTTGAAAACAAAGCTAGAATTGCACAGCTGAAAAGAAAACATAAAATACAACCATCGCCTGTTGATAAAAGTGACTATTTACACTTTCTGAAGAACCCCTCAATCATTCGATTCTGGATTTTCTTACATACGATTATTCCAAAAGCAAAAACGTATGGGAATATCTAACCCTTTAAGGAAAATTAAACCCTTAAAGGGTCTAAAAAGGTTTATTGTAGGATTGAGCATTTTAATTTTTTACTTTATATGGACAAATAAAATTTTTTAACTATCATAAAAAATTTACTGAATTATAAAGTTGTGTACATAATTTTCTGCTTAAATTATTTAGGATGGTCAATCTATTCCTTACGAGAGATGCTTCATGAGAAAAGTTTTTAGTGCATTTTATTTCTGAAAAGTTGCTACAATTTAGAATTTTATTTTTGTTACTTTATAGCACTTTAAAAACAATTAATTTCTGTGGCATTAAGACCTCATCATTCAAGTATTACGATATGTGTATCATCGCAGGTTCTATTTTAACTTATTCATTTGAATGAAAAAGCTTTTAATTTCATAAAGACTGAAATTAACCGGTTTTCATCAAAGTGTTTAGGGACAGCCATTCTAGTATCGTTATAAAACTTCAGTTATAGTAATATTTTAAAGCTCATCCCCCAATAGGTATAGTATAACCGATAATAATGTCAGTGAAGTAACGTACATTCCCACAACCTCTACTTAGCGGATGTCTCATGATTCTAGGAGGTTCGAAGCCTATGTTATGTAAGGTATTTGCAATCCCTTGAAAAATTCGGCTTCGTACCCAAAACATTAATTTGCAGGGGTGCACTAATATTTTCCGTTACGCATCTGAATAAGGTTTTACTTAACTGTATACGAAAACTTTAGTTACTTCCAAGCTCACGTTACACATATAAATCCCAGGCAAAAAGCATTTACACGTTGCTTCTCAAATATTCTTTTAATTCGGATATTTAAATAACAGATAATTATTTTCCTCCATGGCACTAGTAACCATATAAACTCTTCTCAAAATTAAGATCTTAGCATTCTTCCAGATCCAGTTTCATATCATTTTAAAGAGCCAACCTAATCTGCATATATCACGATTTCTTTACAAAAAATATGGGTTCCCAGATCATGCAAATAATCTATAAAATAAGTTTTCCTGGAGGTTATATGAAAAATATGTGGTGACCGGATTTGAATAGTCCTAACTTAAGTTCATGCGTGCCGTAAAAGGCAACTAAAATGAACAGAAGTCTAAAATCTCGGAGCTCTGGCAACACTCAATTATGACAAATGCAATTTTTATCTTTTAGTAAACATAATAAAAATGTTTGTTTCCGACACGGTTTAAGTAAAGAAGAAAGATTTTACATTTAAAACAGGATTTTAAACCAAATGTAGTATATATGTCTTCAGATAAGTTAAAATTTAAATCGTTAGCTCAGCTCTTAAAGACTACTTTTATGATGAGTCTATGATAATTAGAAACGAAACTACTGCAAAAAATTATTACATATTTATCAGTAAATCAGAAATAAACTTTAAAAACCATTATACAACTTGATAATAATCATGTTTCTTCTAAGAGAACTGAATCTCATATAAATAAATATATATATATATATATATATATATTATATATATATATAACGTCGAGAAACATCAAGGAACGCCTATACATGTATCTAAATAAAGTAAATTTATATTTTTAACTGACTAGTAATTCAGGTTAAAATGAACTAATTTCTCCGCAATTAATTAATTTATAAAATAATTAATTTTTGTATCAAAACTCTAAAAGGGAATTATTAAAGAAAAATCCGAAATTTTACTTAAGGACATTTTTTATTTCTGGCAAAAATTACCTTGTAATTGTATTGTGCCTTTTTTTAGATAAAATAAGATTCATATGATACACAAGAATTTATAATTTATTGAGATGCATTTTTTCCTATTACATGCATTAAAACAACGTACGCGAGATATTAAAAAGGAATTAATAAAATCAGTTGATCAATTTTCGATTCATTGTTTTTATTTTTATTTCTTTAATGTGTTTTTCAATGTAATAGCATTTTTGACGAATATTCTGTGGCTTATATTTCCATATATAAGAGCTTCACAATTTTATAGTAATAAATTAACATTCGGTTTGGGTCAAAATTTAACCGCATTCCTCTATTCAAGCGTAACACAGCCATAACAAATCCCTTTTGCGAAGGGCTTCAGCAAGTTGATTTATGGCAAGTAATTTTCACTATCCCCCCTCTTAACCATAGCTATTGAGGATAAGATGTCTTTAAGAACCACAGAACTGGACAAATCTGTAAATTTGGGCGATTAAATGCCCGTAAGACTTTTCTTCCTCACCATTAGCTGCCCTATGCTCAGCTGCCATACATCATACACAGTACCTGATGACGCTTAGAAAAAAAAATTCTTCCTCTTTTCTGCTTTTACTCTAGAAAGGAAAATGCTGTACAAATGCTTCAAACTACTCTGCGATTGCCAAAAACGAAATAATTGCTTCGATAATATTTAGTTTCATTGCACGAAATATGTTTCAAAACAATTGGTATGAAAATTGGTAATAATAACGTTTAAAAAATTCAATACTCTCACAGTTAATCATTGGATTGGAACTCTGTATTTTTTTAGGTTTTCAGTACCATCTGATTTAATTATAAATACAACTTTCAATCAAAATAGAATAAATGAGGAATGAGCATAAATTGCATGGATTATTTTAACATTTTGAATTGGAATCGTATTTTCAATATATAATATAATATTTCCCCAATTTCAACGATAGAACATTTGTATACAGCAGTATCAATAAGCTGAAACAAATTTAGCACACCACTTATGCATCAGAGGAAAATACATGATGTGAACTAAATTGCAACGATTGATGTTTAAAATTATTGCCATCAGCATACATACAGGATACTCCAAAAATAACTATCAATTTCCTTGAAAAAAATAATTTATTGGTTTCTTCCAAAGGTATTTGAAGGAGTGTTCTCCTCCAAGAAATACTAACCATCGTTTCCAGGAAACTGTATAATAAAACATTTGAAGATGTGTGTCCGATGTACCAGAGAAAATACGGAAAACAACCACCAAGGGCTACTTGTGAACAAATTCAAACTTACCTGTAACGTGGCAAATGGAAAACGTCCTGGACGACCATCAACATCAGACAATACCATCAATAGGCCTTACCTGAATTCGTTCAAAGGTAGCTTGACATTGGCCCTTGTCGTGGCTGATTTTCGTATCTCTGCTGGTACATCTGACACACATCTCCATATGTTTAACCCTCTAGTTTATTAATATTAAATAAATCAAAATAAATATAGCTATACTGTAATTTGCTTATGGGAGTGATGATTATCATAATAAGAAGCGTCACTTTTGAAAGGAAATTATTCATGAACATAACTTTCTAAAACTTTGTAGAAGCTAATTTCAATAAAGCTCAAACATTAAGTGCTTGGTAGTGTTCGATAAAACTTAGGAATTCTATATAAATTTCAAAATTTCGGATAAAAGAAAATACGTTTTCATCAAAATATATATTTTCGATACATATAAATCCAAAAATATATTTTAGGGCAACATTTCAGGTGTAGTCAATCACACCCTCACTTAGTTAAAAAAAAGTGATGTAAAATTACATTAAAAGTTTTGGAAATAAATTTGGAAAACTATTTATTATGAAGTAATTCTAGAAAAAAATACACTTTTGTTAAAAATTAAATTAATTTGGAAATATGTCTTTGTCAAATGTAGCGAAAGACTTCAAATAAAAAGGAAACACACATTTAAAAAAGTTCTATCGAAACTATTAGTAACTTAACTCACTCAGAACATTTTGCGTGTGTGTGTGTAAGATATTTATGCATACCGAAATTCAAAAAATTTCCCATTAAAAACATATAAGTAGCATGGAACTTTTATGCCAAATAATTCAGCGATTAGCACAGATTAAGAAATGTTTGAAGGTTTCACTAAAACTTAATAAATTTCAAAAAATAGACTAGTATGTGCTTAGCAACCTTGCAGCATATTAGTAATTAGAAACAAATTAAGCTTTAAGAAATGCAATCACACTTACCATAAATACACACATACATTTCCTTAGTGTTTTATATATTATAATTTTTCTGACCGCTACGCATTTCGAAAAAAAAACTTATTCACTAGCAAGGATTTGGAAATTAATTAGATAAACTTTGAGCCAATTATAGTGGCTGATTAGTTATAATGGTTTCATTTTAAACCTACACGAGAACTATTGACGGCAGATCTCATAATTTTGAGTCACGCTGAAGTAACAAGAAAGACAACTGCTCTGGAACCTTTCAAAATTTACGCTAGGTGCTGACAAAATTTTATAGATTCAATTGACTTAATTCATGAAGGTTACACGATAAATACAATCACGTGCTCTGTTTTAAACTTTAGATTTCCATTAGTCTTATACTTGTTATTCTTGTAGTAGAATTCAGAAAAAATTCCAAATTCAATCATTTGATAAAGCCATTCCAAGTATTAAGATTCTTCAAAGAGGTTTTTAAATGTGTTTATACAGAAAAAAAGTTCTTCTATTATATGTGTGTTTCAAATCAGGTAGAAATTGTTTACATATGTGTATTATTATTGCTGACAATTATCTACATTTTAGAGGAAAGTTTTTGTAAAAACAAAAGATGGTAACAGTGAGTGAGTGATTTTGGGGTTTATTGGCGCAAGAGCCGATTTCGGCTATACTGCGCCAAACATTTGTTTTAATATCTGTGGTCTAGACGGGAAGAGAGAAAGAAAGAATGAATTGAATGACAAGAAAGAGGCTCGAAAATAGAGAAGGATCACTAGGGTACCACGGGTTCGTGAAGCCCGTGTTTAAAGATGGCAACAGTGAAGTGAATAAACTGATCGGATGGAATCAAGCGGTTACATTTATTATGTGAATATATGATGGCAGATGAATTTACGAATTGATTTGCTGGAAAAACATTTATAATTGATTTTAATGTATTTATTTAATATTGCAGTATTAGGGCAACTTAGAAAATATGTACATTAAGGTAATAGGGGCACATTTAAGCAAATACCCATATTACTTGCAATATTTTTTGAGTTGGTGCATTCGCATTGTGGCATTGACAATGCTTAAACTCATGACGATTGTGTAATCTGTTCGTATACGATTCAAACAGAAGTGCAAACAGACTATTCCTGATGTAAGAGAAACTACATGATATTTGAAATTGAGTTGTTGTTATATTTTAATTACCTTACTTATATATAACTTAACACGCAAAATTAATTAATTAATAAACCTATAAATGTATGCAATCTTATGTGAGTGTAGCATCTGTTGGTGGGAGTGGTTGTTTCCGTTATTTCTCCCTTAGATAGCAGTAATACCAACTATTGAATAATTTCACTAGAGCAAACATGAGCAGTAA
Source organism: Trichonephila clavata (assembly GCA_019973975.1). Taxonomy (NCBI): domain Eukaryota; kingdom Metazoa; phylum Arthropoda; class Arachnida; order Araneae; family Nephilidae; genus Trichonephila; species Trichonephila clavata. The sequence goes on along the minus strand of BMAO01009001.1, from coordinate 6,797 downwards.
AAATAAAGTAAATATGGGTAGTACCGAAGTTTAGTAAATTAAATATTTCTAACCCTTTTTTGGTCCATCATCTCATCCTACACGTCCTATGAGTTCATCTTCTTTCCACAAACTTCTTCCTAATAATAACTTAGGCCAAATTACAGCAGCACATGCCTCATCTGTTGTCAATACTGAATCTTCGCTGTCAGTAGCTTCCTTTTTGGAGGAGCTGAGTCTAACCTCAACGATGAAAAAAATGCGGAAATAGTGGAACATGTAAGAATATTGCAAGAGAGCCGACAAGTGAAGAATGTCTGGCTTCTAAAACGAAGGCAGTTGCAAGAGGAGTAAGTGGCAGACCAACAGCAAGTGCCAGCAAATAGAATGCATCTTACATTTATCCTTTTGTGGTGCTATTATGACAAAAATAAAGGAGAGGACTGGATGCAATGATGTGGTTCTTGTTCATCCTGATTCCATGAGAAATGTGTCGAGTGGAGAGAGTGTCTCCTTCTATTGTAATGAGTGTAGCGTATGAGAGAGAAGCAAGTCCTCAATGAATGTGAATTTCCTTTTAAGTTTGTAATAGTTTGTGTTAATTTAATAGTTTATCTGATTTCCCCCATTTATTTATTTGTAATTTTTAAATAGAAAATTGATTATTTTCTGAGATGAAATTTGTTTAATAACAAAGACTTAATTTTACTTCTTATCATTTACCAAACATGTATTTTGAGTAAAAATGCATTTCCGTTTGGGATAGGTAAATGTACAGATGAAAGTTTTTCTCGTCTTTTTTATGCTGCAACCTGCCTGTAAGAGCTAAAGTTTTAGTCAAACACGGGCAATTACGACATATTGGTGTTCTTATTTACCAATTTTATATTATAATTATATAATTACATCTATTCAAGGAAATAAAAGAACGAAATGCAGAAAGGTATTTCTCGTTAATTATCCTTGAATGTATTATTTTTTCAATTAGTCTTTGATTGATAGCTTTATTATTATTATCATTATTCATTATTACCACACCCCAAAAAACCTTGAGGGCTATTGTAGACAGACCTATTATTGAAACTCACACAATTGATGAGAATGGCACCTGAGCCGGCATCTCAATTTCCAAACTTGCACACATAGCCCAGTCATATTAGGGTTTTACTGTGGAGTGAGAGATAATAAGCTGAAAATTTGTATAGACCTTTATTTTGTCACTCTAAATGTTGTCTGAAAAGTCTCATAAATTATCGTGTCCGTGTCTTAATATATTCAAGGTCAAAGGTAAAAAAATTGGGTTTTTTTTGCTAATATCTTGTTTTCTATGGCTTTAATGCTATTTACATTTTTTCTGAATATTGTAGAGAATAAAGCTTTCTATAACTTTAATTGAAACATTTTTTAATACATCAAACCGTTTTTGAGATAAAGGACGCTGAACGCTTAGGTATTTACAACATAACGCAAGGTCAACCGTTTGTCACATAATATAATATGCCGTATAAAGTCTATAAACCTTAAAAATATGTATAGTTACAAACTTTTGGCATTTTTTATTAATTATTACATTACATTTATTAATAGTTTTCATTAATCAAGTATATATTTCTTTTATAACACTTACATGTTCGTGTAGTTCAAAAGTTGTTGACAGATATATATATATATATTATATATGCTTAAGGTATTTTTAATTATATTCTATTATTATGTATACTAATTACATTTAAAGTAGTGAAAAAAATAAAGTGATTTTTTAATTTATAATTTTATTTAGAGAGAGAGAGAGAAAATATCGTTTTATACAATTATTACAATTGAAATTAGGATGTGTGAAGAAGTTTTACAAAAATTTAAATAATAAGACGAACATGAATGTTATTTTTTTTCGTCCTCTTCTTCATTGTCTCTGGTCACTCGAACATTTCTAATTCATTCTCATTATTTTCGTCGTCAAGGGTATTTGTCTACAAATCTAGAGTGATTTCAGGATCAAAAGGGCAATCTTCATCGAGATCGTTCTCATATCGTGAAGCATTGAAGCAAGTTTGCCCATTATACTGGCCACAAGATGAAGAACATTGCAACCTTGATTTTCTACATCCATAGCGTGAGCCACAACCATTTTTTCAGTTGCAAAATATTTTATTTAGTGATTCATCTGGAGCAGGAGATAATATTGTCGTAATCGGTTCCAAGAATTCATTCCGCAGAATCCAACCCCATTCCTGGGATTCTAAATCATTTCCTAACCAAGTTTGAGCTTGATAATATACACTGCTGATGTGTTGATGAGCCTCTGTACTTGTTGGTGGACGATTGGATAACTGCACGGGTTTATTGAGCTTTCTTGATGAATTGAGTGTAATGGAGATTTTCAATACTGTTCTCAGGTTTTGGAGCATTGTATATCGCCAACAACACTCGTACTCCATTTTCATATAATGTTTGTACAGGACAGTTTTCTTCTTGGAATATTTGAGCTAGTTGATCCGAATATGGAACATTCTCTAATATTCTAATAAAGTTTCTTTTCTATTTCTTAAAAAATGAAAATTTTGTGTCATAGCCACTAAATGCGTGCATAAATAAAATGTGCTTTTTACAATGAGGATATTTAACAACACTTATGGAAGAGTATATTTAAGTTTTAACATTCCCTTTGCCAACTTTTTTAAAGAACACTTCTTCTTGATGTGTTTGAATACGTGAAATGAAAATGTTGAGCAAATCAATATCTTCTCCTACTATGACGGCAGTCCTGTGATATTCCGATTCTTCAATAGCTGTTTCTACGATAAGAATATCTGTATCATCTCTGGCCTGTTTTGTCGTGTTATCGATAAATTCTATTTTTCCAATCAACATGCTAATAATTTTTTTATTACATCGATTCGACAAAAATTTCTCTTGGCTAATTGGCTTCGCTTTCATGGGTTTTCCCATGTCATAATTATAAATAAAGGAGATGGATATGTACTTAGTTCGTATTAGAGATATTCTTGAAGATTAAATTCAAACTGTTTGCTTACAGTTACTCTTTGGAAGAGTAGCAATAGATCAATTAAAACTCAGTGTGGCAGTTAATTTGATCATTTCCAATCATTACAGAAGCTAAAGATACCAATTGTTACGTATTTAGAAAGGGATTATGAATAGTAAGTCATTTAAATAGTTTACTTACATAAGTATTATCTCTTTTTAATTTTAAATCCTTAGAATTAATGTGTTGTTCAGTAGAGTTTAAAGAAATTGTGTAAAACTTCTCCATCTCCTCACAAATTGTATTTGTAGCGAACATAGCAAACACCCATTTACTTAAAACACTTTCTTGCGTACTTCGACCACGATAAACTCCCCTTTTTGTTTTCATAGATTTCATTAGACTTTGTTCGATAACCATATCTGTTCATGTACCAGAATTAAATTTATCTGTTCGTTTCACGGTGAAGAATCATTTTTAAAGTTCTTAAAAATTTGTCCATCCGTTGTATTTTTCAAATCGATCATATCTTGAAGATATAAATGTGCAGTCTTCGCATACAAAAAATGACTACTAGCATGGAAATACAGCAGCATTTTTCATATAGCATTAAGATGTTATTCGAAAAGTCCCAGTCTTATAGCGCGAATGAAGTCGAGTGCTATTAATACCATTTCGAAATATTGTACCCATAATTGTGTTGAAAGACATCGAACTTTTAATTCATTCAATTTATTCTGAAATGGATCAATAAATAAGTTTGAGTTACCTACACACCCTTCAATACCTTCATAGGAAACATTTCGGGAATTGATTTGCTCAGTTAACTCATTTAACACACAATCTTCAATCTTCGTGTCTTCGAAGATCATCGGTGATAATGCAAGTCGTAAAAATGTATGAACTCTGATACTTCTTGAATAATATGGTTCCCAGAAAGAACATCGGCATATGAAATCCTCCTCATTTAACAACTATCTTACAAAATTCTGGATTAGCAACTGACACAGCAACGATTTTACGTGCTTTACAGTAGAGAGGTTGATCAAAAGTAATTAAACACGTTTTTTGGCCCTGTAACTTGGCAATATTTGCAGCACAATGTAAAGTAGTCTAAATTGTGTCTACGTTACTGGCAGATGATCAATAAAAGGAAGAAACATAACCTGAGAAATAGAAAAATTATTATTATATTTAGTGAGCTGTTCGAGAAAGCCATTCTACCAGGCAACGATGAAATGCTCTACGAACAGATGAGAGTTATTAAAAAAATATACTTGATTAATGAAATCTATTTCTAAATATAATGTAATAATTAATAAAAAATGCCAATTGTTTGTAACTATATATATTTTTAAGGCTTATAGACTTTATATGGCGTATTATATCATGTGATTAACGGTTGAACTTGCGTTGTGTTGTAAATACCTAAGCATTGCGCGTTTAGTGCCCTCTATGTCAAAAATGGTTTGATGTATGAAAAAATGTTTCAATTAAAGTTATAGAAAAATTTATTCTCTACAATATTTATAATAAATGTAAATAGCATTAAGGCCATAGGAAACGAGATATTTACAAAAAACCGATTTTTTTTACCTTTGACCTTGAATATCTTAAGACGCGGACACGAGAATTTATGAGACTTTTGAGACAACATTTAGAGTGACAAAATAAAGGTCTATACAAATTTTCAGCTTATTATGTCTCATTCCACAGTTGACCCTATTGTTTGACTAATTTGACAGGACTACACAGCACCAAGCAAACTAGAGGACTTTGAGCCAGGTTAGGATAAGAGTATATCAATCACTTTGTACTGGTCTCGAACTAACAACTCACAATCCACGAGCTCGTGACAAATATTACTGTGCTACCTTAAACACTAATTAGTCTTCAAAATAAGTACTTACAATCAACTATATTTTTAACTTTTTGCATTCTAATACATCATTCTTCTCGACGTAAGGCTGTGATTTTTAGAAATAATCATGGGTAAGGATAAATTTAGAATAAAATACTAATAATTATAAGAAGGCACTTAAAAGCTCATTTTTCTCTTAACTTCATTTCCATAATTTATACCCTTTCCCTCGTCGAAACTCTTAAAAAATAAAAAAAATTCTTATAACGTAGTAGCATCGCCACTATTTTTTTTTTTTTTTAATGTAAAGAAAATTCACTGATGTTACTTTTCGATAACCGAGTTGCGTAGTTGAAACATTTAGACACTTCGACCTTAATTATTTTTTTCAAATTAAACATAACATCGAGAGGAGCATAACATTATTTAATCTCATAAATATCACATCCTAAAAGTGATGAATTATAATTTAATTATTTTTGATAGATGACTTAAGAGAACAATTTAATATGCATTAAGTTTTAGAAAAAGGATCTTTGTCGATAAAGTATTTCATAGCTAAGAGATATTAAAATAAATTATTTAATATTGAATGTTGAATAAGTTATGCTATGAAATTTCGTATTTCCTTAAATGTTTTGCCTCCTTTTTTTGTTGTCCATTTAAAAGAAAAACATTCATATAAAAATACAAGATTTGGAATCAAGGTTGAATAACTCATTTGAAAAATGGAACAGTCTATGAATTCAAGCCATTGCTACTCAAATCTCCCCTGAGTAACAAATAAATAGCCGAATCATTGAATGTTAAGCATAATTAAAACGGAGGGAAATAATTTTCAGACTATTTTTTTCCCCAGAAAAATTAGAAAATAGAAAAATAATAAATTCCCTTTCTAAGAGTAACATTAAAGCTTAATTTAACATTTTTATCCAAACTGATAATGTTAATACTGTGATTAATGTATTATGAATTAAAATGTGAATTAATTAATACGAATCTAAAAAGAATATTAACAGAATGATTTGATGTTAAGTAAAAATTATGACATGTTTCCAATTTTTTTGGCACTTTAAAAAGAATAGACTCTAAAAATTTCTGTAAAACAAATTCAGAAGTATTCATAACCAATTGTTATAATTTCACATTCCTTCTTAAAATTCTCACACTGCTTTAAGTATCCAAATTATAAATTTCGGAATTTGGGGAGTTTAATGTGAATATATTAATAAAAAGTTGAAAGGAAATTTGAATTTATATATTTTCAGTACATTAAATCATTTAGTCTATCTATATGGGGTTATTTCCTTTCTTTATACCTGGTGTCAACAAATAGTTATGCATCCCCGTCTATCTTACATTGAAAAATGCAATAATAATTGCTTCATAGGCCTAGGTAAAACAAAATAGATATGTATCCCCGTCTATCTTACATAGAAAAGTGCAATAATAATTGTCTCGAGTTAGGTCTACGTAAAACAAAATAGATATGTACTACAAGATGAAGGCGAAAAAAAAGCTCGTAGGAAATCTGTGAACATCCTCTTTATTAAACGAAAAGATACTTTATGCACTATAATGCACAAAACTGTTTTGGAAAAAAAATTGGCTAAATTTAAAAATAACTGTTTATGTTATTTTTATTTAGTATTTTAGCTAAATATTTCAAATTAACGTAATTACATGAAATAAATAAAACTTGCTTTAAAATTTTTTCTTAAACCTAAAAAACTTAAAGTCATCATCATATTTAAAGTAGAAAAATGTAAAACACTGTCTGATCCCAACAAAACGAATATTTTTCAAAATATTCGAAAGAAATTTGTTTTCGTCATGTTTTGAAGCGTCCATAAAAATGTATATGAAAGTTAAAACGATTTGACATCTGAAAAGCTTTAATAGATATTTAAGTGTTTATATACAGTGCGAGAAAAACAACTAGCGGGAAAAAACTCGCATGTAACATGATGC
>BMAO01009000.1:0-25826 GCA_019973975.1 Trichonephila clavata | reverse complement strand
CTTCAAAACTGAGAGCAAACAGCTCACTTTTGAGTACTTCACATTCTCAAAATAGCTCCGATGCACGCTTACTCAAATCTGAGAATCGGATATTCTCATATCGAGACACAAGTACATTCTCATTTTTGAACCTGTTACGGATCAAATTTTTGAGAATGAAAGATCGATATGAGTATATAATGCACTCATATTTGAATCTGTTAATGTATCAAATATGAGTTAAAACAATAAAATGAGTATGAATAGCATTTATTTTCGGTACTGTTGATCTAATATGAATTTTTAACAGAAAAATATTTATTAACCCAAATCTTAAGGGATTTAAAAATGTGATACCTGAGTTGTAAATTTTCACTTTCTACATCTTACGTATTATTTTATTTTCATTTGATGAAATTTTTACACTTAACTTCGAAATCAAAAATTCATTTTACATTTATTGTGTGTAACAAAAAGGTACTCGCATATTATCGCGAAAGTGCCTAAGTTAAAGATAACTCGCCAAATTGGCAGTAACGATTTCGCATGTGTCCTACGCGCTGAATTAGCAACCATGTACTTCGTTTTATATAATGTCGCCAATACGGTGGCGACAATACGCAAGTATCAACAAAAATATTACTTTTCGAGGGAAAAAAATGCAACTATTATTTGATCACAAACTGCATGTCTTCGAAACTTTTACCGCAAATATAAATCTTTGAAAACTGCAAAAATGAATTCGATGTAATAGTTAAACAAATGTGTATGCATTTTGAACTAGTTCCAGAAGCAATTTGATTCATTATTTATATTTATGTTTCTCTAGAAGCATTATATTGTTTCCTTAAAATCATATACAAGCAGAAAATTAACTTTTATTTAAAAAAATTCAGCCCTTCAATAATAAGTTATTAGAAATATCTAGGAAACATTATGATAAATAACAGATTTTTCTAAGTAAAAATTTCAAAACAATGCCAGAAATAAATAGCTTTTTTACATATTATGTAACCTGAAGAAAAAAACCTTTTGACTAAACTAACACTCATTAGGCCCAGGTGTGTAAGTACTCTTTATATCAATTGTTTTGTTTAAATAGAAACATCTATCCACATGGAAATAAAGAAAATGCATTGCTATATTAAAAATTAAGATCGTTTTTTGTTAAATCAACTGATTTTACACTCTCCTATCACCAAAGAAAACAAATATTATAGTTTTTAAGTTAATGGTTTTTTTAAAATTAAAATACTTAAAATTTCAGTCCTTAGAAGAATGTAAAAACAACTAAAACAGTAGATTTTTGCATTAAAAAACATTTAAAATAAACAAGTTTTTAACCAACTGGAAAGAGTTTTTAGAGAAGTTTTCTGCACCCATTTAAAAGAAAAAATAACATCCCAAGGAGCAACAGAATCATAATCTAGCCATTTTTCTACTTTATACAGCATTTTATTTTCAATTATTCACTGTTAACAAGAAAAATAAAACAAACCAAAATCATATTGTTGAAATATTTATTCTGGAAATTGTACACATACATATATACATAAAAAATAAACAAGAATATAAGTGAAATTTGTGAAATTTTTTTTTATAAACACTATCTAATCCATATTATAGTCAACTCCATCCTTATTTGTGCAGAACAGATTATGTTTTAGTGTAATATATATTGAATTATTATTGTAAATATAGGAAAGTGTGTAAAAGTACATAAATAAACAACTTTTTAATTTTTTTTTATCAAATCATGTCTTTGAGTTACAAAATGTGAGTGAAAATGCCTTTCAAACAGTGTTGTTTCAAATAAATTACATGTTAGGATATGAGAGTCATCTAAATTATTAACTGCAGAATTTATAGATAGCTGGTTCTGAAAGGAATTTTGAAAGTTTTCTCATTAGAGTAAAATTTTTACAAAGGTTGTTCATAATTATGTAGTTTTCGAAATGACTATCTACAAAATTTAGCATAACACATGTAGTGATATGATATACCTGTATGAGTATTTAGAACATAAGGACAAAGGCTACAATGTGAAACCAATGGTCTTTGGCAGAAAGTGCAAAATGTATGAAATTCATAGATTAATTTTATCCATAAAATATGTATAAAAAAATTCAGAGCTATATCAAAATTTAAAACAAATTATGAGTGGAAACATTAAAAATCAAAATTTGTACTAACAAGCAGAAATGAAATTAGTGCAAATTAAAAATAAAGCATTTATAATTTAGAAACAAGATAAAAGATTTAAAAAATACAATTTTTATAAATATTGCACGTCTACCTGAATTTCACATTTATAAAAACAACAGTTAAAAAAATACCACACATTGGAACAATATATACAGGAACTAATTTGCTATCAGTACACTACACATTAAACATCTTTTAGAAGTGGTTTTGAAATCGCTGCAAAAATTTTGGCATCCAATAGTATTCAATCAATGATGATGGTCTCCCACTAAGAACTCAACACGACAATAATTTAAAAGAATGGCTTATTCCTGGCAAAAAAGGAATTACATTAAGAAGCAAAAACATAAGTACTTTTTTTTATAGAAAACCAATTAGAAAAATATGAATGCCAGGATTTAAAGAAATAGAACAAAAGGTATTTAGAAATGCCAAGAAAAAAGCAGAAAAAAATAAAATTGAAACTGGAAAAATAATAACCGCATATAAAAGAGTGGGGTGCTCAATATCAATTGTTATAATTTCTTACTAGTTCTATTCCAAAATGCAGAGTTAGTGTAAAAATGTAGTACAGAGGACCCCACGCCTTTACCACGATGACATTAATTTTCTAGTTAATCATTTTATTCTTATATTAAGATTTATTTCTTACTTTTTAGTTTGATAAAAAAGCATGTTTCTTAAAACTATAATTTAAATTAATTGTGCTTCAAATACGTCAGACTGAACAAATTACGTATTATCACAACAAATGCCAAATCTAATAATAACACACCAAGTTGGCAACCCTGATTGGTAATTGCGTCTTATTACAACCTATTAGCGATATTATATGAAATGAAGCACCTGGCAGCCAATTCAGTGTGTACCACACATAGGAAATCGGGGTGGCCAACTCAGCGAGTTATTTAGAGTCAGCGATTGTCGCAAAAATACACAAGTACCCTCCGAGTTCCTGTGTGTTGAACGTGCTGAATTGGCAAACAGGTGCTTTGTTTCATATAATGTCACCAATTGGTTGTGATAATACGTAAGTATATACCAAGATTTATGTTTTTTCACTTGTGTACAACATACCTGCATACAGGAGTTTTTGTACCCAAGCTGTATTAATTTTTGGTACTTTCATAATATTGCAACCATATTGGTGAAATTATATGTAATACAACACATGGTAGTCAATCTGGCGCATACGACACATGCAAAATCAGGGTCACCAACTTGGCACGTTATCTTGAACATTGGCATTGTTGTGGTAATATGTATCGTAAAATCTGGTGTATGGTGCACACTTTTAACACCAAAAAATAAGATTGAATTTTATGCGTGCACGTTATATACCAGGTATAAAAATAAGAGCTATAAAAAATGTGAGCACAGGAAAAAAAATTAGATTTCTACATAGATCAAAATAATGGTTATTTAAAAGAAATGGCATTCCTTATGAACTTAAAGGGTTGCACTTCTAGATGTATACTATTTTTTACTAAAGCTTAGAATAAATGACTTTCAAACTTTAAGAGCATGACTCGCATACATCTCAGGTTTCTTCATGAAAATGGGGGTGCACATTTTCAGCAAATAAACATAAAAATTAAAAATTGCTACTTGAAAGTATAAGTGCATGTAATACGATGGTATACATGATATGCCAGATTTTATGGTAAAAACATAATTTTTCTCTATCTTTGTTTAATGAGTAAAAGCATAAAATATATTTATATTGGGTTAAATATAAAGAATCTGATATATATACTTCATTTATTTTCATCCAAATAAACAAAACACTATAGTCACAATAAAGGAACCATAAAATAAATGTAATGAAATAATTTTCCATAAGTTTACCAATAAGCTAGAAAAGTTCTTTAAAATCTACAAGAAATTAGTCTCTTAAAAAGATTACTAATTGAAAACAAAAATTTATTTTGTAGGCTTGCGTTTTTCAAGACATGCAAGCTATTTTAAAGTTCAATATGAAAATAAAACTATTCCAATGTAGCAAAGGAATACTTAAATTATTATTTGCCTATAAGCAAGTGCCCAAAAAATCAACAATGTGACTTATTATGAATCAAGTAAATTTCATTAAGATATGTGACTACCCAAAATTCGCAGTTTTGGTGAAAATTTTCAAAAATTACTTTTGTGTTTTTATTTTAAAGACTATACATTTAAGATTCCAAAAACACTCTATTTTTGTTTCTATGATATCTAGAAGCAAAGTTATAGCATAATTAGTAAACTGGAATTGGAGTTAACAAAACCAGATGCTGATCCCTACACAAAATATTTTTAAGATATTGAATTTAATTTTTCAGAACATGTATTATTTAGTTCTATCTGTGTTATGAATCAAACTCTAATCTCTGTGTATATACAGTGAACCCAAAAAGTGTTCGTACACTTGCAATTTCCTATAAAATTTATTGTTTCCGACTAATAAAAATTAATATTTTGGAATTGGAATTTTTTTTTATCTGTAACTTGTTTTTGGTGGAATGACATAATTATTTTTTTAAAAATTGTATAACTATTATTTTTAAAAATTCATAATCAAAAAGCTCCTGAAAAATTACGCCATTAAAGTCTTAGAACACTTAACAAAAATCTCAACATAGCTTTAAATATTGTATTTCTTTCTTAATTTAGAACTTAGTAGGATATCTTTTAGTGTCCACAACAACTTTTGGACATCTTGATATAGATTTATTGAGTTTTTGTAATTTCTGCATTGATTTTCCTCCATGCTTCTGTGATTATTGTTTTTACTTCCCATTATGTGTTTATATGTCATGTTTTCTTTTTATTTTAAATCTAGTTCTCCCCAAATATGCTCTGCTGGGCTAAATAAATTGATTGAGGACGTGTTTTCAAACTTTTGGGTACAGTTATAGAGACACCAGCAGTGTACATTGAGAGCAGTTCGCTTGGCGTCATTATCCTGTTAAAAAATGAAGTCGTCTGAAATATCCAAATTTTGAGAGGATAATTTAAAATTTCTCTTTAAAATATTTAAATAGAGCTCATGATTCTCAATACCATCAAAAAATACCAAATTACCTAATTCCTGAAGCCTATTTACACCCCCCTCCCCCGCAAGAACACCTCTGTGTTGAATCATGGAGGTGGAGGAGCTCTTGTTCCACATAAATTCACTGGATTAAATGCCTCATTTTTTCCTTTAAAACTATTATATGCCCATCAGAACCAAAAATGTTGAATTTTCTGTCATCCCAATCACTTTCCTGTCAATTTTGAATTTTCTGAAACTTAAGTCACAAGAATCTAGTTGGATGAATGAACCATGGAAGTGGAAGTGTTCTTGCGTGGGGGCGTAAATCAGCCACAGAATTAGGTAATTTTTGATGGTATTGAGAATCATGAGCTCTAGTCAAATATTTTAAAGAGAAATTTTAAATTGTCTGTCCAAAATTTGATATTGAACACGACTTCATATTTTAACAGGATAATGAAGCCAAGCGTACTGCTCTCAATGTACACCGCTGGTGTCTTTATAACTGGCCCAAAATTTTGTGAAAACACCTCCTCAATCAATTTATTTAGCCCAGCAGAGCATATTTGGGGAGAACTAGAGTTAAAATAAAAAAACATGACATAAACACATAATGGGAAGTAAAAATAATAATCACAGAAGCATGGAGGTAAATCGATGCAGAAATTACAAAAACTCATTAAATCTATATCAAGATGTCCAAAAGTTGTTGTGGACACTAAAAGATATCCTATTAAGTTCTAAATTAAGAAAGAAATACAATATTTAAAGCTATGTTGAGATTTTTGTTAAGTGTTCTAAGACTTTAGTGGCGTAATTTTTCAGGAGCTTTTTGATTATTAATTTTTAAAAATAATAGTTATGCTATTTTTAAAAAAATAATTATGTCATTCCATTAAGAACAAGTTGCAGATATCATAAAAAAATTACAATTTCTATACATTAACTTTTATTAGTCGAAATCATTAAATTTTATAGGAAACTGCAAGTGTACGAACACTTTTGAGGTTCACTGTATTTATGTACTTCATTGCATTTAAATGTAAAAAATATCATTAATTTTTTAAAAAATCGAGTTTTTGCATAAAATTTGGCATATTTAAAAAACTTTTAAAAGTAATACATATCTTTTAATTCCTAATATATAAAGATGTTCCATTATTTATGTACTGTATAAATATTATTTGAATACATTCATTAGAATTTTGTGTAAAAGATCCTAATTGCAATTTTTCATGAAAATTTTACTAAACTCGACAATTTTTATAATCTATAAAACTCTCCAGAAAACAGCAAAAGGGTTGAAAATTAGTTAAACATGAAGCTTAAGAGTTTGAGCTATAATTATGGTGAGTTTAAGAAATGTACAACTAGTAGAACATTTTTCATATTGTATTTAAATCTTTAAAAGCATTGTCTGAGAAACTATGTTTTTTGGCTTCACGGTAAAGTTCACAAATGGATTTCTTTTTAAGACATTGAATTAACATTTTAAGAAAACTTTTATTTTATTTTATTTGTATTATAGACTATAATCTCTGTGTATGTATATATGCATTTTATTGCACATACAATTTGTGAGAAAAAATATGCTTTTTTTTTTTAAAAATTGACAAATTTCAAAAAAATAATGTAACTCTTATCGCTCTAGGCACAGATAATGATGTTATTTGTGTGCAGTTTTAATATTATTTGAATATATTAATTAGAATTTTCAATACAAGGTTTACTGTAACTGCAATTTTTAACTAAAAATTCCCAATCTATCCAAAATAATTTAAAATTTTGTGGAATTGTATTTTAATTCCTGACTCAAGTGTAGTATAGGGGAGAGGGCCCTTTCGATTTTTATATAGATATTATTGGTGAGATAACGAATTCATTCTGGCTTCGGGAAACCTATCGCTAAGTGAAGTAGCTTGGCGATCGATTTTGGTCACCAAAAAAATTTGACATCGCCAAGTATCTATACTACACTTGAACCGTAATTCCTAGTTCTATGCACACCCTTTTTAAAGAAAAAAGTGTTTTTTTAGTTGAAAATTTGTTTCAATAAAATGCTCCGAAGGTAGCCACATACCTAAAATTTAAGTAATCCAAAGATTTTTTTCACATTTTTTCGCTAAATTCCTATAAAAGCCTTACAAAATCAAAACAATCTAGTACTCATGTGTTCGTCCGCGGGTAGCATGGTAGAAACGAAAAATAGTTCGGAAGATTTATGAGAACTAAATTTGTTGTTGAACCCCAATCTTTAAAATATGTAGCCAGTATATTAAAAAAACTTTTTTAATCCTGAATATCTTTTTAATTTGTTTGATAGTGTTAATTAACCATTTTTTGAAATTTTGAGTACATGTAATGTCTCATATTTGTAAAGGCATGTGTTCAAATCTGATATAAACAAACTCATTTCAAATTGAGCATGTCCATGTAGTCATTTTTGAGTATTTCTTTTTTCTCCGTGTGGTTTAGTAAAACTTCCATTATGTTTTTTAATATTGGCTTGCTTTTTAAGTATCTTTCTTTTGGATTGGACACCAGATAGTTTCATACGCCCTCCCTCAGACATTCTAAAATCTACAATTAACAAGGAAAATGAGGCACAATTTTTTTTTAAATTCTGGGAACCGTAATGAAAGTTGTGCAATGTCTCGTTCTGAAAGTGGAAGTTCTCTTACGAAAAAAATTTTCGCGTTAATATTTCAATTTAATCCAAAAATAATATTTTACAATCTATATGCTCTTAACTATGGATACATACAGAATAATTTCATTGACATTAAAATATCCTAGTTTCTTTTTAACTGAGTAATCCTTTGGTTTAAAACCGTAATTCACTTAAGTGATTTTATTTTTATTACACAATTTATACATATATGAATAATCTAAAATATATCTAGGTTTCCAATGTATAAATAATAATATTTTAGAAAATATTTTCATGCTAATTTTTTCGTAAAAAATAAAAAGTATTTTTCAAATTCGACCCAAATGCCACCCCTAAAATTTGCCGCCCCGGACATGGGTCCGGTTTGTCCGGCCCTAGAGCCGCCCCTGTGAACATGTTTATTATCGTCAGTATTCCAGTTGATATTAGTATTATTCAATTTGTATACTTGCATATGAATTAAAATTATCATGTTGTTACGAAGTTTAAATTTTCCCCTTTCGAGTATGAAAATGATTTTAAAAATTTCTTTTTTCTGATATTTAAATTTAGATAGATATGTTTATAGATTGTGTGCTTTGATAAAAAAAAACTTAATATTTCAGGGTAAAGATGTAAAGAATTTTCCAAACAAACAAGAATTGAATGCTGTATCAATACTTTTTTTACCGGCTTAGAATTGTTCAGTAACGTAGATTTTAGAGAAAAATTATTAATTTAGAGAACAAACGAGAAAAAATTTAAAAAGAATTCATTGTTATATGTTATACCAAGCGTCGGCAACATATGGCACGTGGGACAATTTTCAGATGCATCTACAAACTTGTGAGATAACTATCTCATAAAAAAAAAAGAATGAATGGGTCTAACGCATGTTTATTTAAAGCTTTACCTTGTATTCAATTCTTTGCCATAAAACAAAGAGACACGAGAAGAGCAAATCTAATTTTGTCACAAATGTCTTATATTGGAATTAAAGAAAAATAACAAATGATTTAGCTTTTTCTAGAATGAATGGGACTGTTACAAATTTGTGTTTTAAAATGTTACCGCTAAAACACGACACATGTTGCTTATTCGAAATATGAAAGATAGAATAATCATTAAAGAAGACAATTTTATATATCTGTATTTCATTCTCAATTACATCTTCAAATGACTTTAATCTCGCTTCGAAAATTTGAATCGGCCAGCTCTTATTTTTTAGTTTCCCAAAATTGATGACATCTAAATCGAAAGCTATTTCAAATTGTTGGATATTGATGCCGAAGTTATTCAATTATTTGAAGAAAATTATACATGCTCCGCGCTTTCCATTTTTGGTTCCACGTATATATATATATATTAAAAGATAATAAAATAGTTACACTAATATTTATGATAAACGAGAAGACTTTAATTTCAATATTATAAAAGTACCACTTTGGGAGAGTAGTGTGCACGTTTCTATATTCAGAAATATTGTTATTAATTACACACTATGCAATAAATTTCTAGTTTCAATTAAATCAGAAAAAATAAAAAACTATAAACATTTTACTAAATACTGTTTAATTCAAAAATACCCAATTAATTTTATTAATAGACATTTGAATAAAGAAATTCTATATAGTAAGGATTAAATTTCCATAGTTTTAACAGGTTATTATTATAGATTTATTATTCTTCCTAGATAGTTTTAGGTACCCCCATTTTCTAGTTTTAGATAAAATTACTTTTTTTGAAATTACTTTTAGATTTATTATAGCTTTTAAATTATATTATCTTAGAGTATCTAAGATAAGGGTAGTATGTTTACAATTCTTATTTTATTATTTCTATTATTTTCATACTTTTGCTAAGTGCTATTTTTCAGCCATTGCTTTGTTCTGAATTTGTATTTGGGTCCAGAATCTGGCAATAACTTGTTTATTGTACTCAGATTTAGCGCGGGCTCTGCATTTCTGTATGCAATTTTTAGGTAAGTTACCTTTTTCTCATAATGGATTTAGATTTCCTATCCATTATTTCCAATAGGTTTTTGCTCGGTATTATTAACAGAAAGGAGGAAGGTTTGCTGGCCAAAAAAGCATGTTCAGCCCCACTTTTATACAGAGAAATTTTTTTTGTATATAAGCTGTCCTAAGTCAACAATGTTGATAATACTGTAGCATCCATTCTTTTATATTTAACTCTGTTATTTCAATTTTTCATATCTCCTTTTAAATTCTGTTGTCTGGTTATCTTGCAATTGCAATTCTTTTCAGTTTTAATCATGTTAATTCATCTCTCTCTTGTAGAGAAATTTTGATTATATATATATATATGTGTGTCTGTGTGTGAACAAATCTTTTCTCATATGAAATCTAATTTGAGTCTACAAAGAAGGTTGCTTAACAACTGAACATTAGAATCATGTGTCAAATTGAAAGTCAAAAATTATACCCTAATATTGATTCATTAAGTATCGCTTTGCTAGGACAAAGGTCTCATGAAAGTTATAATTTTTTATTTAAATGCATTGAAGAAATGCTTTTATTTCATGTTGTTTATTTCTTATTTTAATAAATGTTCTTAAAAAATAAATAAATATAAAAAAATTTAAATTTTTTTTTCATTTACCTTGAAATAATAATTACATTTTATGTTGTTTTTGAAGTGAAACTTCTCTTTGCGGACGAGAGTGAATGGGAAATTTACTCAGTTTTGCGTAACCGTGAAAAAGGAGAGGGGGGGGGGGTACACCACGTGACTTGCATCATATCCGTGAAGAAGTTGGACGATTGCTAAGGGGGAATTGTGCATCAAAAGTATATCTTTCTGCTATGGACGAAAGGCGCTTCGGTATTGGTGACATTAAGTGGGTACCCTTGCTACTCGGGTGGCGTATTTTCATAGTTTTTATGTAATAAACGTGCCGTTTTCGACGAATAAACCCACCCAAAATATTACCATTATATGGCTCTTCACGCTACGGGAGTGTCTGGGGCATTGTGTATATGTCACTAACGTTCGCGCCAGAATCGCTACGGATAGCGTCTTGTAAACAAACACAGTGACTTCTATTAGTGATGCATTAAGTTTATATTATTAATTGTTATTTCCATTGAAACAAAATAAATTCTGGTCAGATAGCCTAGAACAAATGCAAAAAGAGGAAAAGAGTTTCGTGAAAGAAAAAAAAGCAAAACTAGCGGCAATTCCTGGCTAAAGTCTATATATCACCAGGTAGTTCTGTCGCAGCTTTTTTATCATCTTTATCTATAAAGTTTTGGTGCTGTACACATCAGAGGCTCAGCAATCATTGGATCCGATGATGATTAAAACCGATTATCTTAATTGGAGACTTTACTGTTAATTTTGCTTCAGAAGAAGCAAAGCCACTTGATAAATTCTTGAAACGAACACTGAATTTGCCAATGAATACTGATTCTAGAGAAGGAAAAACAATATACGGTACCACGATTGATGCAGTTTTCTCACATTTTCTTGATTGACTACAATCGAGGATTTTTATATATCCTACTTTAATTACCACACACCTATTGTGTCTTTCTTGGAAAATGATTATTCAGAAAATTGAATAAAAATGTTATTTTCATAAAATAAATGAAGTTCGAATTTTATTTGATTAAAGTTATCTCAGCAGTTTTATATAATTAGATCTATTCCTGCATTTACGGCCAACGTCGCCAAAGAATTTTCACTTCTATCGCGTGGCTTTCCACGTTCTTTTTTTTATGTTAAAATATTTAAATTATTTAAAACACTGCATAGAAGGTTTATAAGTGTGAACATGTTAGAAGAGGAAACTTTTATCTTAAATAATTACAGAAATTAAGAGTTATGTGATTAAATGTGTCGATAATTGCTTGAACGAGTAATATAGATGTGATGAGTAATTAGAACAGTTAAGTGTTAGCTCAGTTATATTGCCCTTTTCAAAATTATCAGTCTTCATGTTGACTCAAAAAATGTAACATTAATTAACTATCAATTAATCATTGGAAATACACCATATATATGAAATGAATGAGATTAATAATAACATTCCATGGAAGACTGATTCTGTAATTCTAAGCTCTTGGGTGAAAAAATAATAACAGCTGCATTCCAGTTCAAAAATAAAATGATTAATTCTTTCTAATAAAATGATAGAAATAATGATTAATTCTTCATATAATTTAAACCAATCGGACCGCCATGTGTACATAAACGTATCACAATTTTGATCGAGCAGGTAATATTTCGCCGGTCATGAATTTATCAGCAATTCGGAATCTAAATGTGACACCAATTGAAATTATAAATAGTAGTCATTGATTGGTAATGCTTATTATAATGAGAAATAGCGTAGAATTTTTTTCTTCTTTTAATATGTGGTCATGGAGTTAGGGATTTTTAAAGTATGATCAAAGATTGCCTAATTATTGAAATATTAAAAAAAAAAAAAACTTCTCCCCCCCCCCCTTAATTAAATAAAACCAGGATTTTACAGCTACAATTTGTTCTTTAATATTCAAAGAGCAACAAAATATTCGTCAGTTCTTAAAGAGAAAAGAATCAAAGCTTCATGGGTAGAAAAGTATCAGTAAATGTTTTTTAGGTTCAGATGATTTAGGCAAAAAAATTTTGAAATTTAATTTTAACAATGAACATGAACGGTACTTTCTTAAATTTTTCTTAAGGAAACTATAATTGAAAATTTATTATTTCAATTATGATTCATTATTCGTAACGCAATTTTACGTATGAGGATAAATGATGTAGTATTATTCTAACTTTAGTTATTTAAATCCATATTATAAGTTGCTTAAAATTGTTTTTGTGACTGTTTTATAAATATATTATCAGATGTTGGAAAGGTTTATTTACAGGTGGCTTCATTTTATTGCAAAATAAATTTAAAGGAATTAAGTGGGAATGCATGTTTAGAGAGATAGATAATTTATCAGTTACTTTTTTTTTACTAATAATTCACTCCTTAACCTTTTTTTTTTTATGTATATGTGATTTGTTTTCTCAATGAAAATTTTTTTATAACTACACATACTATCTTGAAAGACATCTTTTCTTTTCTTTCAAAATCCGTTGCGTAAATAATAGTCATATATTAATTCTTATTTTCAAAGGATAACTATACTTTTTTGTGTATCATAAAGCAACTTTTATTTTTAAAACGTCTTAAAACAAAGAACCGATTCTAAAGAATTTAATGAATTTTATGTTTTGATTAACAGAGAGAAAGTTTTACTGTTTTTAGAAAATATGCAAAAAAGATAATCCACAAAGAAAATAATCATAAGCAACGCATATATATATATATATATATATATATATATATATATAATGTACAAGCCAAACTTAGTAACATAAACTTTCATGTCCCTTAATTGTCAATAAAACCTTAGACCGGGGGTGGCCAACCCGTGGCACGATTGTGCTGTAATAGTGGCACACGAAGACTTATAGAAAAATTTAAAAATTCAAAAAGATAATTTATATTATTATTATTATTAGAGTTTTTTTTTATTGAAATGCGGTTGTCCCAGACAAAAAAAACATCAAAATTTATTTTAAATACATTTAATTGAATTACAGTAGAAAATTTAAAGTAGAAAATACTCCTTATTGTTGTGCGAATTGGCTATTCAAATGAAGTGCACTTGTGAGATTTTGGAATTTGATGGAGGTGTTTTAAAATATCTGGAAGAAATAATGAGAACTACCCAGTGATGTGGCGCTCATTTTAACTACTATTAAAATTCACTAAAGTTAACTTGCATCATAATACCCATGTTCGCTTATTCAAACTTTTAGTCCGCATTACAAGTGAGTTAATCTATTCTAATCAAATTCAAAGATAACGCTACTCCATTTAAAAATTAAAATTATTTAGTTTATTACATTTCTAGATTATACGATTGCACTACAAATTTAAGTACAAAAATTAACCAAGAATAAGCATTATGGAAACATTGAATAAGAATTAAGAATTCCACTTATCTGAAACGGAGGTGAGGGATGGAGGGCGGCATGAACCCCTTTTTGATTCTGTTGACTGCGTCATCTGAAAATTGAAAGAGAAAGGGTCTCTCCCTGAAAACTATCCTGCAGCGCCTTTTAAGGGAGGGCAAATCTCCAATTTGTACTTATGCGCACTCTTTTACAAAAAAAACCCTATTAGCCAGTTCCTAGGCGCAAAGTTACAATTTCAATTAAATTTATGCGTTTGTTCACCCTTGAGTGCCAGCGACTGCACCACATTATAAATAATTTCAACAACATCCTGTAAACAAGGGGAACACACAAAATTAGGAATGGTTTGGGGACCATCCCCATTGCCAGCCTCCCATCACCAGTGAGTGTTTGATACTAAAGAATGCAGATTGACTTTGGGATTTAGCTTTGCTTACCAACAATGAGACGTTTAAATAATTTAAATTATGACTACAATGAAAAGATTATACTTTTCATACCCTAACTGATCATATATCTTCTTTTTTCTCGATTTTGGAGATAAAGATTTTCAATTTAATGCAGGAACTATCAACCAAAGTTAATAATGCCTCGAGTTACGATAGTTTTAAAAGTTTAATAAGTTTAATATCCATTTTGCAGTATTCATTCAGTGCTAGGTTGGATGACTTGCAAGGCGATAGTAAAAAAAAAAACATAAAAAAATGCTGATATTTTCATACATTTTTTTCATAATTTCTCGGGAAGACGTTTATTGTTACCCACCTGAAACCCAATCGGAAATATTGATCTACAACTCCATACTACATCAAAAGGAAAAATATAAGGAGCTTATTTGAACTGCAAAGAATCCGAATTATGTTGAATTTTGAAATGTTGTACGAGCAAGCAATTTCCAAATTTACTCGATTTGGCTGTTGGATATTGTTGTAGGTTTGGATCAATATGTTTTTGAACAAATGGTTTTTGTTATGAATATAATAAAATCAAAATATAACTCAAAATTTACTGATATACACCTAAAAAAACAACATAATTTTGTTAGCATCTCCAAGTATTAATCTTAGTATTAATGAGTTGGTAAAAAAAAACTACAAATTCAAAAGCCACGTTGAAAAAGTACTGACTGTTTAATAATTATTTAGAACTAGATCGTCTCAAGTTACTTATTTTTTTTATAGCTAACCTAATTAATTTGTGAATCTGTAAAAAGTTTATTAACTACAAAACTTAAGTTTGTACTTTTGTCTTATTTATTATATTATTTATGAATTTCCACTCTTAGGCTTACATAAAAATGTACTATTTGCATAAATATTCCATAATAAGCCTACAAGTAAAATTTTTTCATCTTTTCCTACTGTTTTGTTTGTTGGTAAAGGTACAAATGGCCCACCTAATTTTTAATCATATAGTGGGACTCTTCCCAAAAAGGTTAGTCACCCCTGTGCCTTAGACATATGGTTCTGCCTCTCCCTCTTCAAGAAAAAACAGATTCCATCTTTTAACCATTGTCGAAGATTCCGTAAAGTCTGAGTACAGAACATTCTCTCCCCCCCCCCCCCTCGTTTCTTGCGGGATGGGGTGAGGGAAGGGATACAGTGTTTATGAGCAAAATGACAAGCTGAAAAAGCTAGGAGCTGAGGGTTCTCTTCGAATGTTTACATAAAGAGTGTTGAAATTTACAATGCTTCCCAGTGTTTCATATTTCTTTCGGTAAGTTTAAAAGCTTTGTGTTAGGAGACCGGCTTTGCGAAAACGGAAAATTAAATTTTGAATTTTTAAAACATTTTTCTGGTTATTTTTCATACTTTAATTGTTGATTATATATTAATTTTATTTTTATATTTTGAAGAAAAAGAATAGAAACTTAGATCCTTAATGGGTTAATGATAGTTCAAATGGTTAGTTTGAATTTGGTGTGAAAGCTATTAGAGAGAAGTGTTATCTCAGGTGTCGTTCTTGTCATCAACCTATGGTTAAAAATTAAGTCTTTTGGCTGCTTCTAAATGTGATAATACAACCTTTCAATCAATTATTAAAAATGCAATCTTGTTCTGAAGCTTTAAACTTTTGTTGGGTTACCTTGGTCCCTCTTATAGGTAAGAAAAAAAAATAATAGCATCCTCATTCCAATTTAAAAATACAAGAAAACATAAATTTCAATATTTTTACTTTTATTTTCTTATAACTTAGGGCAATCTTACCACTATGTGTTAATAAACATATTGCACTTTTTATCAAGTAAATCAAGATTTCACCTGGCATGGCTTTATCAGGAATTTCATGATTTGAATACAACACTATGGTATTTATTGATTTAAAATGTTCACTTTTATGAGAAAGAAAAAAAGCAGAGTTTTAATTCTTTTATACATATATATACGTATAAAAGAATATATATATAATCAAAATTTCTCTACAAAAGAGAGATGAATAAACATGATCAAACTGAAAAGTTATATATGTATATAAATATATATAAGAGGCAGATTAAGATAGCTGTAGGCTCCTGGCGATAAAAAGTTAGAGGCCCATGGGCCGGACCGTGACCGTTGGGGGCCCTGGGCTAAAATACCTGGGGGGCCCACTAAATAATTTTAAAAAATTCCATTTTCCTAAAAAAAAATTTTCTGGGAAAAATTTTAAATATGAGAAATTCTCGCTTAAGGGTTTTTTTTTTATTTCAAACAATTTAAATTCGTTATAAACAATAACATAATTTGCAAAAAAAAACTTTTCTACACTTTTGTGCTGCAAATTCTTTTATTTGCTCATAACGTTTTAAGTCTTTAGTGATATCAGTATTAATAGAAAGAAGTGATAATTAAGTAAGTCTAGTATTTGTCGTTGTTATCCTATATTTCAAAATAGTACATTTTAGAGAATGCACGCTCTGCTTCACTAGTAATAGGGAGCTTTATAAAAATCTTTAAAACAGTATTCATATTTGGAAAAACGTCAACAAGCTTCTTTTCAAATTTAAACTTAACGTATCCCTACAAGTATTGGGCAGCTCATTTGATTTAAGATAAGTTTTTAGTTGAACACCTTCATTTACTAAATGTTGGTCTACGTCTTCTGAATAGGGAGTACGATCTCCAGGTCGACGTTCTTACTTTGATCTGGCAAATCCATCAAAAATTTAAATACTGTATTCTGCATGTACTTGACTTCTATTTAAATCAAGGGTTAGTTTTATCTAACGAAACAATAAACGTGTCCCTTTTAAATTTCTCTGCCCCATAACAGAGTTTTTTTGTCGATTTATCTGCAAATTTTAAAATAACCCGTTTCTTGTTCACATCACTATATTATGTTTCTATACTAGGACTTAATTTTTTGGCTGCGTCTTGATACTCCTTTAGTTTTTGATCTGATTCATGTACATCTATATATATAAAGGAGAAAAGCGACTCACTCACTGACTGACTGACTGACTGACTGACTAATCACGAAATCTCTGGAACTATTCAACCTACAGACTTTAAATTTGATAGACATGTTCCTTTGATAGAGTAGACATCAGCTAAGAAAGGATTTTCCGAAATTCGAAACGCAAGGGGCGTTAAGGGCTTTAATAATAATTGTTTCCATGTTTAAACTACTTGATGTACAATCTTGAAATTGAGTAAGCGGATTCCTTTCAGAGAGTAGAGATCCGCTACAAAATAAATTTGCTGAAAATCGACCCGCAAGTGGCGTTGGGCTTAGGGGGCGTTATATATAATTATTTCCATTTTTAAACTATTTGACGCACTGTCTTTAAATTTGATATATATAGATTCCTTTCGTAGAATAATGATCAGTTACAAAACGGGTTTTCTGAAAACAGACTTCTAAGTGGCGTTGCGGGGGATTAATGGGCGTAATAGATAAATATATCCGTTTTTAAACTACTTCACCTACCTGCTTGAAAATTGGTAGGTAAGTTTCTTTCCTGGAGTAAATATCCGCTACAAAATGGGTTTTGGGAAAATTGACCCCCAAGGGGTGTTGCGGGGGCGGGGGGTTTAAGGGGCGTTATAAATTCCTATTTTTAAGTTATTAGACGTACAGTCTTGAAACTTAGTAAGCTGATTCCTCTCATAGGGTAGAGATACGCTAAAAATGGGTTTCGTGAAAATTGCTCCCAAGTGGCGTTGAGGGGACTTAAGGGGCGTTATAGATAATTATTTCCATTTTTAAACTATTAGACGCACAGTCTTTATATTTGAAAAGAGATTTCTTTCATAGAGTAGATATCAACTATAAGAAGGCTTTGTGAAAACAGACCTATAAGTGGCGTTGCAGGGGTATAAGTGGCGTAATAGATAAATATATCCGTTTTTAAACTACTTCACCTACCTGCTTGAAAATTGGTAGGTAAGTTTCTTTCCTGGAGTAAATATCCGCTACAAAATGGGTTTTGGGAAAATTGACCCCCAAGGGGTGTTGCGGGGGCGGGGGGTTTAAGGGGTGTTATAAATTCCTATTTTTAAGTTATTAGACGTAAAGTCTTGAAACTTAGTAAGCTGATTCCTCTCATAGGGTAGAGATACGCTAAAAATGGGTTTCGTGAAAATTGCTCTCAAGTGGCGTTGAGGGGACTTAAGGGGCGTTATAGATAATTATTTCCATTTTTAAACTATTAGACGCACAGTCTTTATATTTGATAAAGAGATTTCTTTCATAGAGTAGATATAAACTATAAGAAGGTTTTGTGAAAACAGACCTCTAAGTGGCGTTGCAGGGATATAAGTGGCGTAAGAGATAAATATTTTCGTTTTTAAACTATTTGACCTACCTGCTTGAAAATTGGTAGGAATGTTTCTTTCATGGAGTAAATATCCGCTACAAAACGGGTTTGGAGAAAATTGACCCCCAAGGGGTGTTGCGGGGGGTTAAGGGCAGATATAAATAATTATTTCTTTTTTTAAACTATTAGACTCACAGTCTTGAAATTTGGTTAGCAGATTCCTCTCATAGGATAGAAATACACTGCAAAATGTGTTTTGTGAAAATAGACCCCTAGGTGGTGTTGCGGGGGTTCAAGGGGCGTTATTGATATTTTTTTTGCATTTTTAATTAATTGGGCGCACAGTCTTCAAATTTTGCTGAGCAGATTCCTTTCATAGAGTGCAAACCCCTACAAAATGGGTTTTGTGAAAACAGACCCAGAAGTGGCGTTGCGGGGGCTCAAGTGGCGTTATAGACAATTATCCCCATTTTTAAACTGTTAGACGTACAGTCTTGAAATTTGATAAGCAGATTCCTTTCGTAAAGTAGAGAACCGCTACAAAATGGGTTTCGCGAATATCAACTACGAAGTTTAATTTCGGGAGATTAAGAGGCGTAATCGATAAATATTTCCAATTTTAAACTACTTGATCATCCTGCTTGAAAATTGGTAGGCATGTTCCTTTCATGAAATAGAGTTCCTCTAACAAAGAGTAAACTGAAAATTGACCCCCAAAGATGTTTTCGAGGGGTCAAGAGGAGTGAAAGAAAAAATTCATGTTTTTAATTGTTAGACCCATATACTTGAAATTTGTTAAGCATGTTTCTTTTGTTGAATAGGGATCCACTAAGAATAAATTTTAAGCAAATCAAGTTCTGGGGGGTTACAGGGGGTTACTGGGACTTATTCACAAAAAAAATTACTTTTTTCGAGCTACAAGGACTATAATAATGAAATTTGGTTTGCATTTTTCTTTTGTTGAATTGAAATCCGCTAAGAGCGGTAATTTTGGAAAACGGCTCTCAACGAGATTACGGGGATATTTATAGTAAAACTTTTGCTTTTTTTCTGTTAGTTTTAGACTTGAAATTTGGCTTGCATGTTCAATTTACGGAGTAGAGATCCACCGAAAATTGGTTTTGCGGGAATCCACTTGGTTTTTGAGTTATGAAAGAGCAAACATCATTCTATGCTTCAATTTTAGAGATTTTTAGAAAATACAAATTAGACGAGTTCTGCCCTTTTTTTTATCAACAGGTGACAGTTACAGGTATAAGTATATTTTTCAATTCAATCGAATTCTTAATGCAAGGACTTAGATATCAATAATTTATACATATATATAAGCAGTAAAAATTTATAAAACATCATGAAATACCCAGCGAAGCGGGCGGGTAACAGCTAGTTGCTTATAAACATTTTTATTGACATAATTAACTTATTTACTTCACAGATGTCCAAATTGGGAGTTTGTAATTTTTTGTTAACTGAATTAAATCTTTCAAAAATTTCTTCCTAAAATATAATAGAAATGGCAGTTTCGAATTTTGTTAATTTATTAAAGAAATTTACTGCGTTTTTTCGAAAATAAATTTTTTTATTTTCATTGTCACTAAATGTTTTAATGATATTCATGTTATTACCGAGTGAGTATTCGGCAAAGAAAACTTCGAAAAAGCCAGAAAAACCTCGGTGGGAAAGAAAAACTTACCAGTGTTATGATTAATAAAATTCAAAACTATTATGGCAGTAACACCAATCACGTCAAAGCTCTGCTAAGTGCAGCATTTTTTCTCGGTGGCTCCAGCAGAGAGATACCCATGTATGCACCATGCCCAACTGGAGCTGAGAGCTGGTGTGAGTATCAATGAAGAATAGCCACCGGAAAAAATATATATAGATAAAGGTGTAAGTCTTTCTATGAAACTTTTAAATATTGTTAAACCTGTGTACACACAAAGTTGTGTGATAAGCAGTTATTATAAAATTGCCTCCACGGTGTGACACAAATGCAAACAAATCATTTAACGCGTTTTTTTGGCAAATTGTTCCGAAAGAAACTTTTATTGGGCTGAAAACATTTTCTTTATGTATCCATATTGCTGTCATTATTTTTAACAAAGCTTTTATTTGTTTTTTAGGTAGTTTGAAAGCTTTTGGCATCAATGCAAATTATTATACACTCCATGATAGATTTCTTGGCATCATTCGCGCAGTGACTCCAAACAACATTCTTTGCCTTTTTAAAAAGGAGCCAGAAAAAAAATAGAGGGCCCAAAGAAAGTGAACATTTAACAAAATACCAAGGAGTGGAGGTGTTAAACATAAATCATTAGAGTTTTAGTAATATACTTGTGATATTTTGTTTTGAAATTACATTTATAAAGTTTAAATGCATTTTTCTCAAAACTGTTTTTTTGTAAATTTCTTGATATTTCAAATGTGATATCTAAAGAGCCAATAGAGATACTTGTATGAAATTTTACACAAATGTTATTAATTGTATTATCTAGAGGTTGGACTACCAGCTAAGAAATTGAACAATTTTTAGTGATTTTATAGTTGGATTTCCTTATAAAAGTATCGAAAATCTGAATAAAATTCATAGGTTGTAGCTTCGATTAGCTATAACTTTTTATTTAAAAAAATAATTTAAAACTTGTAGTACAACCTCTAGAAATGTGTTTGAAAAATGTGCTGCAGCAATTTTTTTTGTAAAATATAAATTATTTTTAAAAATAGAGCCTTTGAAAAAATTTCCTTAAAATTTTAAATTTTTGTAAATTTTGATGTATGTATATTATTTATAACTGTATTTTTTTTTATCATAGTGCAAAAAATGAAATTAAAAATGTAAAATTTTTAGTGAATTTTAGAAAAATAAAAAAATAGGTCTCCGAACGTAGTCAGATACCTTAAAGCAATTTATTTATTTCAACCAATCTTCACCGAGAGCCAGGCGTGATTTATGTAAATAAGATATATTATATAAGTTCGGTTTTCGTGAGTTAAGAAGCTAAGTAATAGGAAGTGAGAAATCAAGTCAATTAAAGATCGAGAAGTCGACACAAAGTTGTTGACAAGTATAGCTAGCCTGTTACGTGTGGATGTACGCGAAGAGAAGCGGATTGAAAATAGTGAAATTCATTATTACTGAGCGTGGAGTCTTCACCAATTCTTCCAGCCATTAAAAAGGGTCTGAAGTCGTCACGAAGAAACCGCCGCTGTAATATATAAGGTCAGTGACTTAGATTAAGAAATTCAGATTATTCGCGTGTGGTGTAGTTGTAATTGTGCGCGTTTAAGCCTTCCTAGATTCAGTTGAAAAAAATTCTGTAGATTCCGCTAGTATTGATACCCCACTTTATTACTCCACTCTCCTTATTTATCTTAACTTAAATTGTGTTGTGTCTAAACTTATTTACTGCTAAGAATCAATAAATCTGTTTGAACTGCAATTATGTCCTTCGATCATTTAAGTCCGCCTACACATCCAGCCGGATTTTCAGATAGACAGGAAGGTATTAGTGTACGGGGTGGCTATAGGTCACCACAACCTCTTCTGTTAGTAATGTTAAGTTTTTTGTTTTGTTTTGGAGATGGCAACCGCGCTGCTTTTCAGTAGGAAAAACGATTAAAAACGTTCTCACGATCTTTCATAATTCGGGACAAATAATAGGTTTGCCTTTTCAAAGCCAAAATTACTGATATCCGTTTCCAAACTTTGAGATCTTCCTTAGTGCTTATTACGATCAGTTCCTAATGTAATGGAGCATTTATTTTCAATGTGACCATATGAATTCATTGCCTACTGTGGTATTACCATAGTCAAAGCATTCTCAAACCTGATTTCAAAATCTGAATTAAAGGCATTTAAATGTTGAAAGTAGGTTAAAACGCCCTGACAGATTGTGACATTCTAAGAAAATTCGGGACCTCCGGTATTGTACTTCTTTAGCTTAGCTCTGGAAAGAAATGCTGAAATGGTTCTCGTTTTAATAAAATTTATGCTGTCACCTTGTAAGTGGAAATTAACCCTATTAAATTTAGTAAATATATCTGTTAAATAGGTAAAATTTAGTTTCCACTTGATTAAATTTTCTTTTAAGTAAAAAGTCACGATCTAGTTTATATAATATGAGCCACTATCATAGACCCCCATTTACACCTCATGGACCCCCAAATTATTTTTTTGCTGATGTGGACCCCTTGCAGGTCGTCATAGACCCCTGGGGGTCTATATAGACCACTTTGGGAATCACTGGCTTAAAGTAAACTTTTTTACAAGTTTAAATTGTATATTTTGGAACCATCTATTGTTTATACATAAATCATATTATTTTCTATTATTTTTATAAATTATATGTAATTCAATAAGAAAAATATATTTAAAATTAAGGATAATTAAATTGAACTTCTAAAAATTATTTCTCCTTTTCTGATGATACATTCCCTTAACATTGTACAATATAAAAGAAGTAGATCAACATGTTATAGGCACTTTATATAAAAAAAAGTATTTATTAAAAATTGTAATGTAAATTTTTAATATAGTACTGTGGAGGCTGGGTCCTATTTTGGACCTCGCTCACTCCGCCCGGCGTGTCTCTAAGTGTGGGAGGAAACATATCATCACCACAACAAACGCCATAATAACAAATATATTTATTGAAGTCTGACAAACACTTAAACAATCACAAGTTTAACTATGTGGAGAAACCTGGGAGTGATTCCCTAAAACGTCGATTAATCTTAATACTCAATTCAAGGTAATCCCGACTACCAGAAATAGACAAGGAGACGATCACAAGCTAACCTCAGGTCGGTACTGAATCTATTATGTTCAATTGTCAATCTAAAAATTTACTCTTATAATTTATATCTATTAAACGCGCGCTAAGTTCGTGAAGTAATTCTCCGGCGTTACTTACGTGACCGCTTGGCAACTCCTTCTCTTTTACAATTACAAAACTTATATATATATATATAGAGAGAGAGAGAGAGAGACTTTCTATAGTCGAACTAATTAACATATAGCTATCTCGTGTTTTTCCCGAAAAGGCTGGGTACATATATACATTAAAAAATAAACAAGAATATAAGTGAGATTTTTGAATTTTTTTTATATAAACACTATCTAATCCATATTATAGTCAACTTCATCCTTATTTGTGCAGAACAGATTATGTTTTAGTGTAGTATACATTGAATTATCATTGTAAATATGGGAAAGTGTGTAAAAGTACATAAAAAAACAGCTTTTCTATTTTTTTTATCAAATCATGTCTTTGAGTTACAAAATGTGAGTGAAAATGCCTTTCAAACAGTGTTGTTTCAAATAAATTACATGTTAGGATATGCGAGTCATCTAAATTATTTACTGCAGAATTTATAGATAGCTGGTTCTGAGAGGAATTTTGAACGTTTTCTCATTAGAGTAAAATTTTTACAAATGTTGTTCATATTATATAGTTTTCGAAATGACTATCTACAAAATTTAGCATAACACATGTAGTGATATGCTATACCCGTATGAGCATTTAGAACATAACGACAAAGGCTACAAAGTGAAACCATTGGTCTTTGGAAGAAAGTGCAAAACGTATGAAATTCATAGATTAATTTTTATCCATAAATATTTTTTTTAAAAATTCAGAACTATGTGAAAATTTAAAACAAATTATGAGTGGAAATATTAAAAATCAAGATTTGTGCTAACAAGCAGAAATGAAATTAGTGCAAATTAAAAGTGAAGCATTCATAATTTAGAAACAAGATAAAAGGTTTAAAAAATACGATTTTATAAATATTACACATGAAGACATGTGTCTTTCTGAATTTCACATTTATAAAAACAGTTCAAAAAATACCACACATTGGAACAATATATATAGGAGAACTAATTTGTTATCAGTACAATATACAAACATCTTTTAGATGTGGTTTTGAAATTGCTGCAAATAAAATTTTGGCATCCAATAGTTTTCAATCAACAATGACGGTCTCCCACTAAGAACTTAACATGAAAATAATTTAAAAGAATGGCTTATTCCTGGCAAAAAAGGAATTATATTAAGAATCAAAGACATAAGTACTTTTTTTATAGAAAACAAATTAGAAAAATATGAGTGCCAGGATTTAAAGAATAGAACATAAGGTATTTAGAAATGCCAAGAAAAGTAGCAGAAAAAAATAAATTGAAACTGGAAAAATAATAACAGAGTATAAAAGCGTGGGGTGCACAATATCAATTGTTATAACTTCTTACTAGTTCTATTCCAAAATACACAGTAAGTGTAAAAATGTAGTACAAAGGACCCCACGCTTTTAACACAATGGCATTAATTTTCTCGTTGTGTGATCATTTTATTCTTATATTGATATATTAGTTCGATAAAAGCGTGTTTTTTTAAACTATATTTTAAATTTATAGTGCTTCATTTAGTAGACTGAACAGATTTCTGCACTTATGTATTATCACAACAAATGCCAATCTACAAAATATCGCCTAGTTGGCAACCCCGATTGGTACTTGCGTCTTATTGCAACCTATTGGTGACATTATATGAAATGGAGCCCTTGGTTGCCAATTCAGCATGTACCACACATAGGAAATCGGGGTGGCCAACTCAGCGAGTTATTTAGAGTTGGCGATATATGCAAGTACCTCCAATTTCCTGTGTGTTGTATGTGCTGAATTGGCAAACAGGTGTTTCATTTCATATATGTCGCCAGTTGGTTGCGATAATACATAAGTACCAAGATTTCTTATGTTTTTCCACTTGTGTACAATATACCTGCAAACAGGAGTTTGTACCCAAGCTGTATAATTTTTTGGTACTTACATATATTATTGCAACCCTATGGCGAAATTATATGTAATAAACCACATGGTTGTCAATCTGGCGCATACGGCACATGCAAAATCAGGGTCACCAACTTGGCGAGTTATCTTGAACATTGGCATTGTTGTGGTAATATGTATCGTAAAATCAGGCGTATGATGTACACTTTTAACACAAAAAATAAGATTGAATTTTACGTGTGCACGTTACATGCCAGGTATAAAAATGAAAGCTTTAAAAAAACGTGAGCATAGGAAAAAATTAGGTTTCTACATAGATCAAATATTGTTTACTTAAAAGAAATGGCATTCCTTATGCATGTACATCTATGTGTATACTATTTTTTACTAAAGCTTAGAAGAGAGAGAGAGAGAAATGACTTCCAAATTTTAACAGCATTGCGCACATATATCTCAGGTTTCTTCGTGAAAA